>APFE030099404.1:65119-98252 GCA_000404065.3 Pinus taeda | reverse complement strand
GCAATCACATGGGAATATAAGATGTAAACTCTGAAGTCTTTGATGGCCTTAACCAGGGCATAAGCCTGCTTTTCCATGATCTGATATTTCAAGGGTGCATCTCTTAAAGCTCGGCTGAAGAAAGCAATTGGATTTTCGTTTCCTTGATCGTCCTTTTGCAAAAGGACAACAGCTATAGTATGCTCATATGCAAAAGAAAAAATGATAAAATCTTTGTCAAATTGCGGACTGGTGAGGACAGGCGTTTGAGTCAAGGCAGTTTTGATACTCTCAAAATCTTGCTTGGTTTCAAGAGACCATTTTACCTTGGCATCCTTTTTTAACATATTGCTCAATAGCCTTATTAGCTCGGCTAGGTTAGGGATAAATCTTCTTAGGAAATTGATCTTTAGGAATACTTGCATGGCTTTTGTATTTCTTGGATATGGGATTTGGAGGATAGCTTGAATTCTTTCAGGATCGATTCTAATCCCATCTTTTGATATGATATGGCCTAGAAGCTTGCCCTCTTCAAGGGCAAATAGGGATTTCTTAGGATTCAAGGAAATGCCATATTTCCTGCATGTTATGAAAATTTGTCTTAGATGTTTAAGGTGCTCTTGGTCAGATTTGGAGAAAGGGGTTAGGTCATCAAGTTATACAACAAGAAAATCATGTATCTCCTTGGCAAATGTAATATATATTTCCCTTTGAAAGGTAGCACCAACGTTTTTTAACCCGA
Organism: Pinus taeda; assembly: GCA_000404065.3. Classification (NCBI taxonomy): domain Eukaryota; kingdom Viridiplantae; phylum Streptophyta; class Pinopsida; order Pinales; family Pinaceae; genus Pinus; species Pinus taeda. The sequence goes on along the minus strand of APFE030099404.1, from coordinate 97,531 downwards.
AAGGCATTTTAACATACTTAAATGTTCCCCACGGTGTGGTAAAGGCTGTCTTGTCTTGATCATCCGGGTGAACAAGTATCTGATTAAAACCTGAAAATCCATCTAGTAAAGAAATTCTAGATGATCCCACTACTCTTTGTAGGATATGGTCCATTTTGGGCAAAGGATAGTGGTCCTTTAGAGAGACCTGGTTTAAATTTCTCAAGTCTACACACAGTCTGATCTCTCCTGATTTTTTCCTTGTGGGAACTAGGTTAGATACCCATTCAAAGAATCTGATGGGTGCGATGATACCTACTTCAAACATTCTCTTTATTTCTTTTTCAATGAGGGGAAGAAGCATGGGGTTGATTCTTCTAAGTTTCTGTTTGAACGGTTTTTTATTTGGTTTTAAGGGAATGGTATGTTGGATCACTGAGGTGTCATAGGACTTCAAGTCCTCATTACTCCAAGCAAATACATCTTGGAATTCTTTGAACAAATCCATATATTTTGGTTTTTGATCAGGGGGCAGATTTTTGGACAACTTAATCATTTTGGGCTGTTCTGCTGTCCCTATGTTGTGCTCTTCTATAGTAGAATTTAGAGGCTCCATTTTTGGCTTTTTGGGCACATCATTGTCATCGAACATGTCTTCTAATGGAGTAAGGCCAGCAGGTAGAAAATTACTCTTTAGATAAATAAACTCATCCTCTGCTTTGGTTGTTTCCTCTAAACACATTTGTTTTAGCTGTTCGATGTTTGTGTTATCAAAAACAGTTGGGTTAAGGATTTGTTTAGCTGTTGCAGCTGTTACAGCCTGCTGATTTTCTTCTGTTAGCTGTTGGGAATCGTTCATGGCATCCATGTCAATGCTTGTATTTGAAAATTCACCCTCAAGAGTGAGGAAATTGTTAATCTGGGCATCGTTTTGAAACACTTGCCAATCTTTAACGTTGTTGGGGACCGAGGGCCTATGTTTTATCTCAGCAGTGAAATGGTGATTTGGTTCAAAGGGAAGCTTGCATGTGCTAGCAAAAGTTGCTAGACTGTGAGCATGAATGTTATGGTCTCTTGAAATTTTGGCAAGCTTGGACTCATTGAAAGAATTGAGTATTTCTATGGCAGCAGTCCTGTAGGCTCTCATTCTACTGTCATTAGTAACAAAGTTACCTTTCATTTGTTGTATAATCAAATCGGAGTCACCTAGAATAGACACTTTTGTAGCTCCTAGGACTTTGAGCAATTTTAGGCCTAAGAAGAGAGCTTCATACTCTGCCATGTTGTTTTTACATCTAAAATTTAGTCTATAGGCATGGCCTTTTGCATGATTATCATGTGTATTGTAAATCCATACCCCTGCCCCTACTCCTAACTTGTTGACAAAACCATCAAACTCTAAATACCATGTGAATTCTTGTTTGAGGTTTGTATTAAGAGTTTCAGTTATTTGAGGATTGGGCAGACTTACAATTTCTGTTTCAGGAGGTTCTTCTTGTTTGCTAGTTGCCTTGACTGTTGTGACAATTTCATGGGCATTGGCAACTAATTTCTCATTGATGCATGTTTCTTGCTCTAAGGATGAAGGCTTGTCATCAGTTGGAGGATTGGTGTCATCATTAAATAAAATAGAAGAATCCATATCAGAATGGATTGAGTAAATTGGAAAATTTTGGGTCTTTTCCTCACTGCTTACCACATACTTCATCAATGTTTCTCTATACAGTCTCTTTGGTTGCCCAAAGACAAATATAGTGGCATAACAGAGGTCAAGTTGAAGGGATCCTTGCAGTTTTTCTCCCCATGATCTTGATAGGAGCATGCCATATTTTGTTGGAATGTCAGCAACTACTACGTCCATTAGGATTGTCTTGTTGGGAAATTGGACTAAAGATACACAAAGGTCTTGGGAGCCAGCTTCTAACTTGTTTTTTTTTGGGGAATTTTTTCTAAGAGCACAGGTCAACCGAACTTTTTTAAGGTTGGTTTCTTCCTCTATGGAGCTTCAGACTAGTTTTGTGAGATTATCTGAGGAGGTCCCCAGTGGAGTCGCCATTATGTTATCACTTAGGTTGTCCCTAAGCTCCTGAAGGGATATGGCCGAGGCAACCACAAACCAATCTTTGGATTGCAGGTTCTAGCCCACCTGCAATCAGAGAGGGCTCTCTCTTAATGATTTAGCTTTGTTGATGATGATTTTATGCTAGTTATTGGGTTCAGGGGTTTTGATTTTTCTTTTGGATGGAGTTTGGATGGAAGGAAATTGCATTGGAGCAGAGAGGTAAGGGATCAGGTGATAAGTTCAAACCATTGGGCATGGAGTCATGGATTAAGGCTTGCTGTTGCATTTTCTTGGTCATAAGAGGATTATGGAGCGGGATAGCTACACATGAAACAATACCAATTTTTTGAAAAGATGGGATGAAAGTCAGAGATGAAAGGCAATCAAGAATCTTTCATCAGTTAACGGGGAGGAGAGGTGAATGAATGGTAATGTAGGAGCAGTTAAGAATTCCTAAACTAACATTCATATGTGAAAGAAACAACGTAAACAAGATCATCTAAGTATGCATGTTCATAACTATTCCAGAAGAAAACATGAAGAAATCACAGAAATTGAGCATATGGTGCTGCCAAGCAAATCCTAAACTATTCTTCTTTTCTACAATTTAGATGGTGGATTGATGATAAAACAAACATGAAAAACTAAACAGAGTTGAGGAAACACTTATTGAACTATGTAGAAGCACAGGAATTCCATAGTCACTCCTCGGCCAATTAAACACAGCAGACACTTTCAGAATCCATGCATTTCAACAGTCTTTGATTATAGAAAATATCACATGTACAGTGCAAGTCTCTGCTCAAGCAAAATATCAAACCAACAAAGATCAAACAACCAACCAACCACTACTCCATTTTTCAGGGTGGTATATATAAGCAAAATATCTAAAGTTATTTATTACAACCAACCTAAACAGGTCTGCAGGAGGAAAGCTTTCTAAACCTAACTTATGCTGGAATTAAATGTAAGTAAATATGCTTTGGGCTGCGCTAGTGGCAGCAGGATCAAAAAATGAGTTAATGTGTTGTCCTCTGTGGCTTGGTGCAGTGGTTCTGTAATAACTGTGCATTGAGTTCTAGTCCACTGATCTCCTGTGAGCTTTAATGTGCAGTCATTTGTGCTGGTGAGCTTTGAATGGTTCCTTAACTGCTCCTTGACTTTCAGGGCTTTCCTTTTAATGCTTCATTTGCCTCGAGCCCTGAGAAAATCTCCTCTGATACACTTTTCCGCTACTCTGATACTCTTTGACATGGTTTTTATCTTTACATCTGCTCTGATACTCTTTAGCCTCTGAACTGGGTCTCTCTCTGCCTTCTGATACGATTGAATAAGAAAAATCGAGCTTTTTCTGCCATTTTCGGTGCAAAAAGGGCCGAGGAATCAAAAAATTCCCTAAAGATTCTCCAATATGGCCTGTTTTCCATAGTGATGCGCGATTACCGCTTCGCGCTAATCGCACATCGAAAAATGCCTCTCTTTTTCATTCCGGAGCTCCGAAGCTTGATTTTTGCACTTGCGCGTTTTTCCATTTTTTGGCTGTTGACATCAGCATGACGTTAGCAGTACATTGGATGACGTCAGCAGCGGGGTCCTCTGGTACGGATATGATGTCAGCATGCTGACATCAGCAAGGTGACGTGGCAGTACAGCGGGGTGATGACGTGGCAGGACACGGTGGCAGGTGATGTGGGCCAAGCGCAGGCAGGAAGGGGTGAGGTGGAGCCGACGTGGCGGGGTGATGCAGCGCTCCTGTCATGCGAGGGGAAGGGCGGTTTTGGAGTTCATCGGACCGCCTTTGGTACGGAGGCAGTTTCTGTCAGGGGCGGCCCGATGCAATGGGAAGCTGCCAACTGTCCCGGTGTACTACGGTAAAACCGTCGGACATCAGGTGCTAACGTACCCATACAAGAGGGCGCCCGATATGTACAAGAGCTGTCGGATCTGGGAGGGCTGATCTGACGATGGACAGGCGGAGAAGGTGCACGAGGTTTAGCAAAACAGTGTGCGCGTTAAATTTTTAATTTTTCACAGCGCGGGTGGGTTTAGACTTTAGGAAATGGTGTAATGGGTTTCGACGAGCTGGCTATTTATTAATTAAACATCAATAAATTCCAAAAATACAATGCGCAGGGGGGGTTAATGCATTAGGAGGGGGTTTTTTGTGTTTTGGAAGGAGTCCAAACACCTCGGAGGGATAATTATGCAGGGATGAGGGTTGTTACTAAGGTCCAGGTGACTTAGTAATTCCCAGGAAGATACTTATGGTTATGTTTCAACCAGAGGAAGGGGATATTTACATAAGGGAATTATTATCATAGTTTTAATAGAGGGAAGGGAAATACATAGGGAATTACATAATAGTGTCAATAGTTAATATGAAAATGGCAAGAAGAGCGCTAAGTCTCAGAGATCTTAGGCTTTAAAGGGGGGACAGAACTTTGCAGAGAAAATATGTACCCTCCTTGGATAAAGAAGATATTTACCAAGGCAAATGCTATGGACAATGATGAAGCTAAGAGATATCAAGCATATCTTGACCTCTTTAGGGGAAGTTAGTAAATGATTTATGGAAAAAGAAGAAGGGGAAGTTAGTCATGCCTCGCTTGAAGTCCTTCAAATGGGAACTGCCTGCTGACTGTGATTTGTATGAGTGTAACACTTGAAAATGTGGAATTAATCACAAATCAACATTCTGCAACCTCAAAATTACCTACCCAACCTACTTAGCTAACATTTTTTCTTATTTTTGGTTTGGGTGCACTTGGACTTGCAGACCCAGCTTTTCCACTTTTTCTTTTCATGTCTTCCTATCTACATCTACACTTATTTCTTCCAAGTGCCCAGATTAAGCAGTTGGGCTCCTTTGATTCTCTACCTATCTAAGAATCTGCCAAGATTAAGCTGTTTGGACAGATTTTCATTCTCTATATTCTAAAACAGGAAATTGAAACCTAGGGAGACCAAGATTAAGCTGTTTGCACCTCCCTTTAGCTGAAACTTCTACAAAAATGGAATAACTCTTCAAAATTGGAAAGCAGCAGATGAACTTTGAGTAGCATTCTTTCATGGCCTCTTTCTTTGGTGACTGTTAGCAAATATGGAGCATTGCATCATGTAAAGTATGACATATTTGGCCTGTAAAAATGTCCATCATGAAATATGAGTAACCTGCTGCAGCAAGAGGCTAACAAGACATACAACAACACACTTGTGTCACACTTGGTCACAAATTATCAAACTGAATTCTTTAGATAGTAAAGTGTAAGATGTGGAGTGGGACATGGCTTTTATAGAAAATTTTAATTTTGAACCTCATGATTAGCTTATATATTCCTCATTCAATGTAGATATGGGACTAGATCTAGCCAGATGTGCTTCATAGATGTGTTTCTCCCACTCCTTTTAATGGAAAGTTCCTTTTAATGACAACTTTTTCCTTCCAGCAATCATATTTCCGACGAACTTCGATGAACCTTCCGTTATGGTGCAACAACCTTTCCTTCATCGTGGTTCTTTCAAATTTTGACATACTCCTGAATATGGCATAGTAGTCTTCCTTTGGCCAAAGCTCCCTTCTACATAGTAGTTTATAGTCTAGTGCCCACTTTCAACTGCAGGTGGCAATAAGAATCTTCTCTGTTAGTGCTTTAGCTCGAAGCTCCAGGGATAGATTTGTCCCTATATAGCTTCAATCTGCTACCATTCACTCGTCTAGGAATCAACTGACCATTTAAATTCGTGAGCTAAACTACACTATCATCAGATATGTGCTTGATGATATACGATCCTGACCAATGTGTTTTAAATTTTCCTGGGAAATTCGCAAATTTTCTATCATATAAAATTACAAGGTCTCCTTCATGTAATGTCTTCTACTTGATGTGCTTATCATGCAAGGCTTTCTCCCTTAAATTTTGTACTTGCTAATGAAATCTTGCTATAAACTTGTCTTCTTCCAAAGCAAGTAACCGTGACATCATTCCTCCATTATATCAAAGTCTACCATGTCTGTGAAGCCTGCGATTCTTAATCTTGGCACAATGTACTCCATAGGGATGACTACTTCTTTTCCATATACCAACCTAAAAGGTGTTTGTCCTGTCATTTTCTTGCATGTTGTCCTATATGTCCACAACATCGCTGGAATCCTTAGATCCTAGTCATTTATGTCCACATTGCAAACTTTTGCGAGTGCATTCTCCAAAATATTATTGAATGCTTTCATAGTTCCATTTATCTGTGGATGATAAGGAGTGCTCTTTTGGTGGTAAACTTAAAATTCCTTAGTTATTGCTTCAATGGTTTGATTCATGAAATGTGACCCTTCATCACTCATCAATATTTTTGGACACCCAAATCTAGACAAAATATACTCAAATATGAACTTCGCAGCAGTTTTTGTGCTGCAATCCTTTATAGGCTATTCTTCAGCCCAACTAATCAGGTAACGACTTGTAGTGATTATATACCTCGTGCCAGTATTTTTCCCTAGTGGGTTGATCATACCCACAAAATCAATAGCCAATTTGTAAAAAACATGCAATGTTACTTGTGGTACTAGTGGCATTTCATATCTTCTTGAAAGTTTTCCTGTTCTTTGGTAGATATAATAAGGTCGAAAATATTCCTTCGCATCGTTGTGTAATGTAGGCAACCATAGTCCCGCTCTTAAAACTTTCTATGCAGTGGCTTTCCCTACATAATGTCCACCACCTATGCCACTATGAGCTTTTGTCAAAATAATTTGTCTTTCATGTTTAGGAACATACTTGTGCAGTATTTCATCTGGTCCCAATTTATATAAATTCCCTACTATTAGTGAAAAATATGTTGCCTTAACCACTAGCTCTTTTTTCTTCTGCCTATTGTATTCTGAAGGGGCCATTCCTGTCGTTAAGAACTGAATAATATCAACGAAGTGCTCATCAGCTACTTCAATCGAAAACAACTACGCATTAGGAATATTATCCTCTATATTTGTTTGTTCTTCTCCTATTTCTATCCTTAACAAATGATCAGGTCCAACATTTAGTCTTCCCGGCTTATCAGTAAGTTCAAAGTCATACTCTTGAAATAGTAATAGCCACCTACAAATTTTTCCTCCTAAAATAGGCTTGTTTAACAATATTTTAGTGCAGAGTGATCTATGAAAATCTTGAAATGTAATCCCAACAAATAATGTTTGAACTTCTATAATTCATATACCATAGCTAGACCTTCCCTTTCTATAGTTGTATAGTTCTTCTCTACTTTAGACATTTTCCTACTTGCAAAATCTATGGGGTGATCTATTTCTCCTGCACCAGATTGTGCCAATACTACTCCTAAATTTATGCATGAAGCATCCACATGAACATGAAATTCCTTATTCCATTATGGGAAAACCAAAATAGGCACAGTTACCATCTTTTATTTTAGTGTGTCGAGGCTCTTTTGACACTCTTAATTCCATATAAATGTTACATATTTCTTCAACATTTTTTTCATCAGAGCAATGATTTGCACATATCCTTTGATAAACATTCTGTAATATCTTGTATGACCTAGTGTGGTGTGAAACTGCATAACTATCTTCGGTGGGGGTAAATTCACAATGATAGAAATCCTCTCAGGATCCACTTGCTTTCAAACAATGTGACCTAACAATGTACCAAAATGTACATAGAATATACACTTCCTGATATTTGTAGAAATCTGATACTACTTACACATGTTGAGCATCATCCTTAAGCTCACAACATGTTTCTTCAATAACCCAAACATTGTCTAATCATCGAAGTATACTTCCAAAAACTTGTGAATATACTCTTTGAAAGTTACGACCACTACTCTTGAAAATATGGGAGGGGAATTCTTCAACCCAAAAGGCATCATTGTATACTGATATGATCCCCATTCTGTAGCAAAGGTGGTCTTATGTTGATCCTCTGGTGCAATTCTAATATGATGGTATGCTGAAAATGCATCTGTGAATGAATAGGCTTCATGACCTCCTACATTTTCCAATACTTCATCAGTGAAGGTGTAGGGAATGGATCATGTAGACATGCATCATTTAACTTCCTTAAATCAACAAAAATCCTAATTTCACCACGTGTTTTCTTTTCTTGTACTACCATAGAACTTACCCACTTTGATTATTCCACAGGTTCAATGATTCCAGCTGCTATCATTTTTTCAAGTTCTTTCTTCACTTTTTCTTTGTATTTTGGATTTATTCTATAAGGCCTTTACTTAATTTTCTTTGCATCAAGCTTCAAAGGGATCTTCATAAATCCCAAGTCTCCTACTATGCCTTTCATATTTGAGAACTTGGAGGGGAATGACTCCTAGTATTCATGCAAAAGACCTGCCACTTTGCTAACTATTTATTCGTCCCAATAATCTCCTCTTGTTGCAAACTTTGGCTCATCTTCTGACCCTATATTCACCTTTTTTTTGTCTTTAATGGCTTTTTTATATCAGACATTTCTATCTTAGGTCCATTCACTTCATGGTAACCTTCATATTCTGCTATGTCAATATTGCGAGGGTCTTCATCTTCTTCTGCATTGATGTTGTAGCATTCTAATACATTCTATTGATGCGCAGCCCAATAAGGCTACCAAGTGAGTGGAATTTCATTCTCAAAAATATTATTTTTAACTATATGAAGGGCTAACTTGATGTATGGACAATAATCTTCAAAGATAAATGTCAGTATAAACCCATCAACCATCTTTGTCCAACTCATAGTACCATGTCAAAGTTTTGTTTCCAAATACCAATTTTGTGGAATTGTCTCCAATGTATGGATGAATCCATGCACCCATTCTTCTCAGGTAATCTCTTTCCTTGCTATTATGCAAAGTGGTATGTTCTCTTTAGGATCAATTTGACCATCATATTTATCTATCAATTTTATGTCTATCTAACCAAACCTTACGCATATCAACCTTTGACATTCTTGTCAAGTACTCGACATTCTTATGTGTACCCGCCCATCTAGAAGGAGTAGCTCTTAGGGCTATATCCATGAATAATAATATTTCACATTCTGGTACTTGTTCTTCATATTATTTAAGAAAATTATTTATATCATCCAAACCATCATAGTAAGACAAATCGCATACCTTAGAGGTTATACATCGAAGTCATTTAGTCATTCTTTCTCATCGTCTTGTAGACACTTCATGTAACATGCATTGCCAATTTTTTAATTCTTCTTCTGAACCTATAATGCATGAGTTGTTATGCTCCCAAATAAACTTTCCATCTACAGTGGGGTTAATCCATTCTTCTTATTTGGTTATCACTTGATAGATTTTATCTATATCAAATGCGTTATATTTCTGTTTAACTGGCTCAGTATACCTTGCTCCTTCTGATGGATCCAAGGGAATGATCACTCTCATATTGTTGCTTTCAAATATCATTTTCCTCTTCTTCAATTTGATTATAGCCATGTTAGTAAATTTCCTATCCAACCCAAGTAATGCATGATAGGGGCTACTATCATCCACAATTTCTATTACCTCAAAATCTGGAGTAGTGCACATCCCTTCAATGTCCACTGTAATGCCTGATAATATTCCTAGAGGAATAATCTTCTGTTGATTCACCATTCTTAGCTAAATAGGTGACCATTACAACTTTGTTTTACCCATTAGTTCCCATTCATCAAGACATTAGCTTTAGATCCTAGATCTAAAATAACTTGGTTCATATCATATTCTCCTATTTGTGCACTAAGCCTCATTTCCTTTCCAGTTTTCTTTTGTCTACATAAATTATTTACTTCGTGCATTTCACTCCTAGTACTTCCTTAGATGTGCATGAGTTTATCAATTCCTACAATCCTTCTACAACTTTCTAATTTCTCAACAACTTTATACAATTTTGTATGAAATACTTTAAAATACCTAGATCCATATCTTGTGTCACAACTGCTATTATGTTGTTGTTATTCTTCTACTTCGATTATGTGCAAGATGTCGAAGCTCCTACATCCATAGATATTTGATTTTCTTCCATACCGACTTCTTTTTCCTTGTGAATATTGAACATTAGTACTTTTTCTATAGTCCTTCTAACCCATGTGTCTTCAACTACATACTTCCCGTCTTCTTTGTCATATCCAGTCGCAGCGCCACTCCTTGTTACAATATTGATGTGAGGTTCATGTGTCCTCAGTTCCGTAGTCATCATATGAATGTTTTGGGTTGCCTGTGGATTCTTCTTTTCTTTCCTTTTTTCTATAAGTATCGGACACTCTTCAATGACATGATCAAATGATTTACAATACTTGCAGGTCATATTCAGATTTTGACAATCTCTTGCGAAGTGACCTTCCTGGCTACAACGATAACAAATAATTTGACCTTGACCTTGAATAGCTCCGCCCCCTTGACCTCGTCTTGCATAAACACCTCGGACACTGCATTTTCTACTTACTTTGTGTCCTAGTTCTTCGGCTTGCATTCTAAATGTATCAACACCACGACCCATCATCAATTCATTGGCTTGACAACTATTTTCATCATTCCCCACTGATTTACAAAACTTGCAAAATAAGTTCTTTGTAGTCTGCACGTATTTTTGTAACAAATAGAAATATTTAGAGTGGTGTTATCCTCTAGTTCTACATATTTCACACCATAAACTAGATCCAGTATTCAAATAATTAGGTGCTCCACTAACTATGTTATTTATGAAAATAGGGAATTTCTCTTTAAAGTGACCTTCCGCTTTACATTTTGTACACCAGACCTCTTCGCGAACTTATTTAATCTTCTTCATATCCTATACTACAAAGTCAAATATGCTAATTGACTCTGGATATGCTACATACCCGCATTTGTATCACTTATCAACGAAGCTTCTAACTTCATTGCCAACTCCAAAGCTTCGGCTTGAGTCTCTATTTTCTGCAATGTCAAAGGTAATTTGATGTGTGGTAGTAACAAAATTATAAACCCATCCTTATGCTACTATGGAGCTATATCAAAGCTCACCTGATCTAACAATACCTTGAACATATGATCAAATTCCCACACTAACTCAGTTGACCTTTGTTTGATCTCCTTTAGTTCTGTGATGCACTCTGACTTGAATTTTGGTTTCTTAAATTATTTTACCAATGATGATTTAAAGTCTGCATAAGACCTGATATGGTTTCTTGAATATTTCATATGCCAATTTAATGCCCAGTCTCCAAATGTTGTGGCGAGCTGTGCCTTTTTCACATTTTCGTCATGGACCTACTTCACGGTCCATATTGCTTTGCATAAGAACCAAAACTGATCTAGATCCTCTGATCTATTTCCTTTAAATATTGACAAATTAATATCATTGACCATCGTTATTCTTAGGGGTAGAGGGGCAGGGAGAGGGGGAGGGGGAGGGTGATTCATAAGGGGAGGGGGATGGGGGGTAAGAGGAAAACCAAAATTGTCTGACTCTGGATAGATTTGGGCTTCGACGCACTTTTAGGCTGAAAGGGTGAATAATGTGGAGACTCTCGAGGGGATTTACTTCACCTTTAGATTCACTTGGCAGAGGGCTATATTCAGTCTCTATGAAAAGCTTCAAATATTGGCCATGAGATCTCCTCTTATTGTCTACTCTATACATTTTTCCACTTCGCATTGTTCGAGTCTTTTCTTCATATCGTTTTCCAAACATAATCTACTAATCTGACTACATTCAAAGAATTCCATTTTCATATAAAATAATTTTAATCTAGAATTTCAAAGATCTGAAGTACTTACCTCATTGTCCCTTGAAATATTTTTATTTAGCTTCATTGTAGGAAACATTGAGTCTACTGCGAACTCAGTAATAAATCCTCCCAAAACTCTGGCAACCCAGAAATCAACAACTCTTGAAATTATGTTAGTAGTGGTTTTCAGTTGCTATATCAATTTTGGAGTCTAATGCTTAGGTTCTTATCCTTTGAAACAATTATTTCTCTCAGTCAATCTTGAGATCCACTTATATAACCCAATTTGAAACAAACCAAAGAAGATTTCGAACTAATCTTCAAAATATACTTCTCTAAACACCTTTTAGATGACAGTTAAGGGTTTCTATTCTCCTAATATGAAAATTCATGTTCCTTCTTTTCTACCCACTATTGGATTTCTTTCTTTGATGGATGCCAAAGCATATCCCTCAGACAAATCCTGGCCTCAGCAAGAGAACCATTTGTTGGCTTAGGTGAGCTGGACGTAGGTTTAAAGTGTGTTGCTCACCAATAAAACCCTCGACCACAAGCCCTCTCGGTAATGACCTGCAAGTAGATCACAGTCTCACTTGAAGTGATTATGGGAGGTTGCAGAACGAGGTTTATGTAGCCCGAGGTATATCGTGCTATGACACCATTGTATTATTTTTATGCTTTGATTCTTATAAACAAATTCACATTAATAAACAATTTCACACTTATACTTTACTTCATGGAGTTACAGGCATCAATTAAGAATAACATAAACATTCATAAATTGTACAGTAATGAAACAAAATGCAGATAATAAGAAAATGAACACTGAGACACAAATTTACCGTGGTTCATCCCAATGTGGGACCACTTCCATAAGATCTATTACTTATAATATGGGATTTGGTACAACAAACATTTCTTCCCTATGCACACAATTGCAAGGTGTTTGTGCATGAAGCTGCAAACGGTCTATGTACTTAGTTGCAGACCTAGGCCTCTGCATACACAGTTCTGTAGCCTGGCTTGTCCTCCAAAATAAATACCACAAAAGTATCACATAAACATAGATATGATCTAATACATAATCTGATGCCTATTTATTGTCCATCTCTATATATACTATTACATGATGGATTTTCATCGTTACATTACCAGGGACCCAATACCAGGGTTTCTAAAATACAAGGGGGCTATGGCCCAAAACGAACAACTTTAAAATATTTTAATGCTTTAACAAAAAGGAAGGGGATTTGACACAAATCACTGATGTTGTGTGATCTTCATCGTGTTCCACTGCTTTGCTGTGTGGTTCACTTCATACTCTGCAACATCCTTTCTACTGAGCGCTTCCACAAAACTTGGATTTCTTCCCAAAATTTGCCCAAAATCTGGCCAATTTGGGATGCACCCAACAATAATATACTATGCACCCAATTGCAATAAATTCAAATGTGTTATTGTGGGCATGCCATTAAGATCAAATGCACAATATCTCACCTAATTATTACTCTTTCTTTTTGTTCTAATGTCCAATTGAAAGAACCATGTTTTTGCATGCAATTCCTTAGCCAAATTACATCTTTCAACAATCTCTAAGCTAAAATAACTATAGTTAGAACTAGGATCAATTAGAATAGAAAAAATATGATTACGTAGTTGACCTTCCATCTCAATGAAGGATGCTTGGCGGCATGCCTGGCGATTGTCTACAATTTCCTAAATTCTTAGCAAACTCTGGGCTACATCACCCACTGTGTGAGCCTCCTAGATGTTGTAAATATTTGGTCTAGCATTTCTTTGGTGTGGATATTCTATTTTTAGTGATTTTCACCATACGTCCAACATTTTAGTTTCTCCTTAATTTCCAATTTTTCCTGTTCTATTGTTGTTGGTTGTGGCGTGATTCCTTTAACAACTAATTTGGTTTTTTGTTGGAACCTATTCATAAAATCTAGTCACTTACCTTCCTTTTTAATTATGGCTTTACTGAGCCATTTATTTTATGCTCAACATTATCCTTGGCCTTATAGTTTCTTTTTTCTTCTAGTTTACATTTTTCCTGCTCATATTAGGTTTTCTTCATCTTAATGGCATCATCCAGTGTATAAGGTTCCATAATAGCAATCTAACCATTGAATTCTAGAGATAGGCCACTGGTAAACTATTGCATATTTTCCTTCTCATCCTTGAGATATGGCACATATCTCAACAAATCTAAGAACTTAGCAACATATTCCTCATCTGTCATCTATCCCATTCCGAGCTCGTAAAATTATTTTTCCTTACTATCATAATATTTCTCTGACGGGTATTGATTCCTTACGATATTCTCAAATTCATCTTAGGTAAACTCTCCTTCAATGATCCCTTTTAAAATTTTCAAATCTTCCCAAAATATGTCTACTTTTCCCTTCAAGCTGTAGGTAGAAATCTTGGCTTTCATATCTTCAAAATAATCATGAATTCTAAAAAACATCTTCATGCCAAGAAACCAACCTTCCAGCTCTTCTAATTTCTTCATATGCCCATCAAATGTGGGTGGTTTTGATTTCTTGAATTCTTTGGGCATGTAATCTTTTTCCTTTTTTCCCTAATGTTGATGACGGTGATTATAAGAGTGATGGTGGTTCCTCCTAGTAGTAGAACTAGATGACCTTCTAAAGTGATGCAGATAAGTGTTGGTTCATCCTCTTGGGGTGCTCAAAGGTGCATCTCCCTGCATAATATCCTCACTTTTATTCTTATGCCTCTTCTTGTACCTTCTACCATTTGATCCATTTATTTTCTTCTCATTCCCAATTTCTCCTCCTATCTCTACGACTGGCCCTCATATCAAGTTTCCTTTGTCTCTATAAATCTGAGAGACATTGTAGAATGACTGCATTATCTTAACTTGTCTCTCTTGAGCTCTCACTAGTTTCTCATTATCTACCTTGAAGATTCTAACTTTATCCCTTAGGCTTCTTAGAGTATGCATCCAATATGGACAATTAACCCATCCCCCTTGGTCAACCGATATTTCTTCTTCATTGACCCTAACCTCTTCACTTCCATGTTATGACTAATCATAACTATACTGCAACATTCGGTCCTCATTTCTATGTTTGTCTCTATCTTATACTACTTGTGATGTGTTGTCAATCACACACACTGTTAGATACTTCATGTGGTAAATAAATAAACATAATCATGATCATGAACCTTGCACTCATGGAGCTTCCATGGCGATCTATGCTATGAAAAAACAACCATGTTAGTATGCCCATGATATTTAATATTTGATATGCATCAATCATATAACAAGCATACTAGTTATTAGTACTAGGCTACAATAAATCATTTAATACCAACTTTTAACACCTAAACAGTTATTTAGTTAATTTTCTAAAAATTAGTGTGAAATTCTCTTGAGGGTATTTCTACCCTCACTTTCTCATGATAGAGGCCATCCAGTCTAAGAGATAAACCTGGATGCTTTGATACCACCTATAACAAACCCCACTTACCCTAGTGGGATGGTTATTGCTAATATGATTTCTATGTTACTGTTAGAAAAATGGGATAATTTTATTTTCTTTTTGTTCTTGTCTCTTATGACCAAATTTCCTTATCAATTCTCCTCTCAAGGTTTTGGATTATTCAATTAAGGTTTCCACCCTTCTTCTAGACCTTACACCAATACCTTACTTCGACATTACACCAACCTATAATAACTTACAATGTTGCTTCACTCTATCCCCTTAGCAGTCCCCGTCGTCCAAACATTAGAACCAACAGACACGATTTGAGTGGGGAGATTGGTAGTTAGTAGATGGTTTAAAACAGTTCAATGTGCTTGACTATTAATTAGTGGGCACCCCATCGCAATCACAGTTCCAACTAAGGGTTCCAAATTCCCATCTGATGACCCATAGAAATTGCGCCACACCTTCCTCCTCCCCACTGATGTCACGGGGGGGTTTTGCAACTTCACCTTTGTCAAATCCTTGAAAGATATTTGTGTCGTTCATTGGAGTTATACCTCACCCACTGTCACAATGCATAGGCATATGGACTAACATCCACAAACTCCACCTTTGTTCACAGGTTATGATCTCATGGGACCCATCTCTCCAGCCTCTTCTACTGTACCAACCTGCCACATCACCCTACTCCCATCATCCTAATTCTCTCCTTGATTGCTCCTCTTTACTCCTCTAGGATGGGCCCACTAGGACACATCATCCTGATCTTGTCACCTTGACTATTCTCCTTGTTGCTCATATTTTCATTTCTAGGATGGATTCTTAGGTTTACATGGATCAGTGCATACCTATGCACATTCTTGATTCTTGTTGGTTCAAGGGGTTGCAATGCCACAACGTCATGTTTTGAATCATCCCAGCCCTTCCTTATTACGTTTTGCAATCAAATTCCAAGAAGAGGCCTACGAGCTAAGTTGTCTCATGGTCCACCACGTGCCAATCCCAGTGCAACTAGTGTTACGTGGAGGCCACCTTGTCTTGGCCCCATGTCATCCTACTCCTTTAGAGTGAGCTCATTTTTGATATCTATGGGAAATATTGCTGTCAAGATGAGTTGTAGCATGGGCTCCATTATTGCTAATGAAAACTATTTACCTCTGCGTTCGAAGCTTAGTTGGTCTAGTTCCCCATCATCCTTGCCATTGTGTCACTAAAACAAAATTCAAGGATGTGGCCTTCGGGCCATGTCACCCCTCCATTCGCCCCATTGCAATAAGGAAAAAATGTGGGCATCCAAACCAAGGATTCCACGGTAAGGGTCTCATTAAATTGGTGGATAAGGTTTATCTGCTTAAACGTATGATTTTGAGTCCTATCTTAAATTTTCCGCAACACTTCCTTCAGAAAAACCATGCCATAGCCTACTTAGGGAGGTTATGCTAGGACAATAACAATTTACTTGATATTGACTCTGGTGCTTTTCCTTGAAGTCCTACTCCCCCTCTACATACTTCACTAGTCAAACGAGGCTTTGACCATGGCTCAATCCCACTGGCTACAATGGTTACACAAAAGTTTGTATCTTCTTTAGCACTTAGTTATGGGCCTTAAGGCTTACTAAAGAACCCACTGGTGCTATCCCTCCTAAGCTTAAGCTAGACTCACTCTTCCAAAATCCATGGGATTCATGAGGTGCCACGAACACCATGAGGAGATCAACCCTCCTCAAAGGAATGGGAAGTCCCTCTTTTGGGTCTAAATATAGGCATGAGCCTCATGGGCAAGCACACCATGGATAAGTTCTCAACCTTCAACTATTTTCTATTTAAGGATAGGGAATTCTAGGAATGCTTTCATTGGTGACCTTTTAGTCGCCCCCAAATAAGAACTTATGGACTCTTGAAGGTCCTACAACTCTCCTACCACAAGACAAGGTGCACATTATGGTTCACCACAACCATGAGAGAAACACTGTAGGACTTGTTAAGGGCTTTTGAGGCATTTGGTTATTAGAAGGGATTCATAATCCATCCTTCCCAAATGGGATATTACTACCTTGAACACCATGGTATTACCAACCATTCAACCAAGGAGATGCCACAACATCACAGTGCTGAGATTTTACGTAGGAGATGGATTCCCACTTGAATTTTTTCCACATTGATGCAAAAAAAGTAAAACACATCCTATAGTGAGTACAAGATGTAATCTATCCAACCCCTCATATGAGGCTGAATTTTACTCAAAATGCACATAGGTCCTTTGGACCAAAACCTGGTCAAGTGAGCAATGTAGCCAACCACTAGGGCATTTATCATTGTAGGAAAAAGAATACCCTAATGTAAGATCATAGATTATTAAGTTAAGGAAGAATTCATTAACATTACCACAATGCAATGCAACAACAACAAGGGTTAGTGACCAACACCTTCTACACAATACATGTAGACCTTGTCAACACAATTTATCCACCATGTAAACATTATACTGTAATAGAGAAAGTCATTATATCAATTGTTGTAATGATTTGGTTTAGATGCTTCTATATATTTTCAATTCCTTTTAGTTTGTTATTTGCTTGTGTGCTACTAACAACATAGTCAAGAATTTCATACAAAACACCGTTTCAACGTAGGAACACAACATAATCCTTTCTATCATCTAAGGGAATCGCATAATATACTATTTGTTGTTATAATGTCAGAATGTCTTCATGAATCTTGATTTACAACACCATTTAAAATTAGAAATGCAACATACATTCATAATCATTTAAAGAATTACAAAATAGCACTTATCCTGTAAAATCCCAGGGAAACTAAGTCAGGGACTATGACTCTCCTCTCAACCCTAGATAGTTGCAACTAGTTCTCACCCACAGCTATCAAACCCGAGCCAAATTCTAGAGACTAAGATGGCCTTGCTCAAGGGAGTATCCACCAACTACCAGCTGAAAAGGGACTCCATAGGCTCTTCTACCTCCACCCAAAAACTAGTCATCATTCAACCAATGCATAGTAAATCCATAGGCCTACCACCTCCACCCTACAACTATCCATTAGCCACACCCACACTAGGGAATCTAGAGGATTCATCTCCACTATAGGAGTACGAAACATGGTGGTTCCGACCAATGAAGGGAATCCAAAAATAACTGCCAAGAACCAAATGAAAAACATGCAAAGGAGACTCTAGAGCTTCCTTACTAGGAACACAAGGCCTAATATCTGCCATAGGATATAAAGGGAATCCAAAGAACACCAAATCCATCGTCCATCTCCCCAGGGAATCCTGAGATTAAACCTTAGCTAAACAAAGTGTGGCTGTGATCCTATTTCTCAATCGAAATAAAATCAACTCCTCCTAGAGCCCATAAACAAACCCAATATCCTTCCATTGTTTCTCACTATGCTTTGAAGATGAGTTCCTCCTCTCCCTCATGGTTTCCTTCTCTCCTCTTGAGAATTCCTCATCTGAACCCAAAACAAACATTTTCTACTCTCTTGTACATGTTGTATTTTTGTTTCTTCCTTTTTTTCCTTCTTGGTCATGGTGTTCTTCTCTACTAGCCTCCTATTCAGTTCTTTGTTGCTTGCACATTATCATTAATTTTCATCCCTTCACTGCCTTGTTTCTTACCCTAAGAAACATGGCCTATGTACTCGTTTTGTAGTCCATAATTTAAGAGAACCAATGCTATTAAAATCACAACCACCAACCTTCAATGGTTGTCCTTATCAGTTCAATTTTTCCCCTATAACAAGGAAACTTAATATCCTAAGTAAACAACCACACAGTACTTGGAATTTGTGTCCCTCACTCATATCCTTTTTAATTTTTTTTTTGTAACAATGTTTACATTGCATTTCATGAGAGAAAAAATGTTTGGGGTTATCACACCTTCCTTCTGTGCAAAATATTTTCTCACAAGCTAGAATTATGTTTGTCAAGTAAGCCATCTACTTTGTACTTATTTTTTAAGACCCACTTGCAACCAATTTGTTTGTTTCCCAATGGAGGGTCCACCAACTTCCAGGATCCATTCTTTATCAGAGCATCATACTCTTTCTGCATTGGTTCTTTCCATTCATAATGAAAAGAAAATTCTGCGAAGGAAGTTGGTTCGAAATTGTAGACAATTATAATTCACAATCATAAGGAACATATCAACAACTGAATCAAAATCATCTACATCACCTCTATTATGTCTAGTAGAAATTATTGTTCCTTTATTTCCAACCTCATAAGGATGAACACTTTCAACTGTCTTTGTGATCCATTTTGGAGGGTCTTTCTAAGATGGCCCGAGCTACTTGGTTGATTGAGATTGGGAATAATCAAGATTTATCCTTCCAATTCTCATAATCACATCACTTAAAGTGTCTTCTTGATTAGTGGCTCGAGATTCATGAGGGGAAGAGAGTGCTTCAAAAGGTGATTCCATAGATTGATCTAGGATAGAGACCCCCCATTAAATATGTGAAATGTTTTTATCAAATTCTTGAAAAGATTTTGCATGTTCAAATTTTTCCAAGTGATCAAGTTTCTACTTGACAACATTTTCAGTCTTGGAAGATTCAAGAAAGATCAAATGTATTTATAAAATATAAACTTCTTAGTTACTTCATCATAGAGACAATGCTTTGGAGGTATTCGGGTACCCAAAGAAGATATATTTTCAACTCCTTCCAAGTTTATTTCTCTATTCCTTAGATATCAAGGCATAATAGGTGGAACCAAACCCTGAGATGCCTTACCGAAGGAATGTGGCAATACCAAATTTCATAGGGAGTCTTTTCTTTTGATAGCATGAGATGGAAACCTATTCTTAATAGAAACTTCATAGAAATACATCCACCCAACACATCAACTTTATATTTTTGAAAAAAAGTCATTGAACGTATCATATTTATGATTATCCAGTTCATTCTTTCAGCTACACTATTTTATTGAGGATTATAAAGCATAATTGTTTGATGGTTGATCCCATACTAGAAAATATAGTTTTCAAATTTAATTGAAGTATGTTTTTTTTTCTGTTATTAGTACAAATAGATCCAATATGAGATTGTGTATAATTTTGAATCAATGCATGAATTTTTTTTAAAGTTTCAAAAGGTTCAGATTTGTTCTTCAATAGATATAACCAAGACATTCTAGTGTAGTCATCAATAAAAGACATCATGTATTTATTACTATTTGCAGAAGGAACATACATATGACCACACAAGTCATAATGAATCAATCCAAGCTTTTTATGTGCTCTGGAATAAGAATCATGAAAACATTGTTTATTGTGTTTTCCTTAGATACAAGGATCACATTGCTTAAGTTTCCTAGGAATGGTGGGAAAACTAGTAACATCGTTTATCTTCAACAAACAAATACTGTCATAGTTTAGATGTCCAAATCTAGCATGCCATAAGAGACTAGATGGTAATATACCTTCATCATATTGAGAGTTGTATCAAAATTTTTGTGCCATGCGAAAGTTCCTTGTAGCTTCAAGATTCTTTCTTCTTCTCTTCCAGGCATGGAAAGTGAGTTGTTTGATGCTTTTCCCACCTCAACCTTGCCATCAAACATGTGAATGGAGTTTCCTTGCTGGTGGATGTGAACCAAGGACAAAAACTTTCTCTGTAAGCTAATATTGACACCTAATAATTAGGATTGGGAAAATTGTAAATATTATAAATAAGAAAATGAGAAGGTGAAGAGACATTAGAATATGAATTCCAAGAGTATCCCTGTCGATGTATATATAAAACCTTTATTTATGAATGTAATAATTAAGTCTTAAAATATATACCCTAATTTTCACTTTGAAAAATATAGGATAAAAGAGTTAATATTCATGTTTTTTATTCTAACATTTCACTATACTTATTAGACGCCTAATCCTTGGGATTGGGTGAATAAATTATAAATATGTAAATAAGAGGAAATATGAATAGTTTTTTTTTTTTTTTTTTTTTTTTTTTTTTTTTTTTTTTTTTAGGCTGGGGCGGGACTCTCCTAATTTACATGTCCATTAAGTACCCCTCAACGAGGGAAGGGTAGCCCAAGATTTGAACCCAAGACTTCCGGTTCGGTGAGACTTCATTTCCACGGCCATTGCCGCTTGAGCTACCCCATGTGGACAAGAGGAAATATGAATAGTTAGAATAAGAATTGGGAGATGAATTACAAAGGTCAGTCTTTTATATTATATAATTATATTCTTATTAATGCAATCACATCGAAGTGTGGAAGTTACTTCACCTAGCCTGAGATAGTTTTAGAGCTATGTTTAGATATTGTCACTTAACGTAACTTCTTTGCTTAACTATCCTTCTGCCCATCAGTCCTGCCACAATGCTAAAAAGCGCTCCCTTCACATCTAACATTGGTATTTTATAAACAAATATTATGCATGATACAATAATGCTCCGCTCCCGTAGCTCCGAAAGAAAAGTGGCTTTGGTATACTTGCATGCTTCTCCTTATCTGTAATTTCCAGGCATTTAATGCTATTTGTGTTGGTTAGATCTAGAACCTTCCTTGGCTAAATCACTCACTTTCTACATCTATTAATTCTTCTTTGGTGTCATCATTCATTCCATCTTTGTTGTCATAAGTGACTGCATTCATGCCATCATTTTAGAGCTTTCTTTGTTCAACAGGTTCATATGGAGTGCACCCGAGCTTGGAGGGTGATGGATCTTAGCGTGGAAGTGTTCATAATGTGAATCTTGGTGTTCTTATAGCTTATGGGTCCTAAGCAAATTTTATACCAGTTCCAAATGCATATTAATGTTCACGACCTGGGAAATATCCACTACCTAGAACATCATAGTCTGGAAAAGGTTCTTTGGGTGGAATGGCGCCTTATTTACCACATTAGAATTTCATAGGTGGCTTTCTAAAGGATGGCTAGACATATTTCGAAAAAAATATGTCTAATAAGGACAACCATTTAAGGTCCAGCACCAATGTGGGAGCTTTTAATTTTTCTTCAAAGGTGGGATTTTCCAACTGGCTCATTTGGTGCTTCTGAGAAGTATTTGACACAAATTTTAGTAATTGAAACTCATTTTTCAAATATATTACTTGTTTCACCACTTCCTTATCCATGGAAGAAACACACGTTGAAATTGTTAGCATAACAAGAGATGAATAACAATCATGCATTACATTTGATAGCCCAAAACTTACAGGTGCCACTATTGGATAATTTATTGGAGGTGCATTGGCTAATAAACTTGGTTAGAGGAGGAAATTTCAACTCTATACCATCCTTGTTGTAGTTGGTCCTTTTTTAAGTGCTACAACAGAAAGTACGCAAGAAATGATTATTGGTTAGTTGTTTGTTGGTATTGGTATTTACATATCTTCTTCTTTGGTGCCACTTTATATTTTAGAGATACATGTTTTATTGGTCAGTCATACTAATGAGCCTAGGTATTGCAGCAATAATGCTGCAACTCCTAGTGATACAAACTTTACTTATCAACCCGGGGTTCGTACAAACTTGGAGGTGACAGTGCTATATGCACAAGTAAAAGTGAAGGTCCTGCCTGTTGTCACTGCTCATCTGGCAAGAGACCCCAAGGGTTCCAAGCTAGACTTCTATAGGGTCAAAAGAAACTTAATTCTTTGATGGAAGAACAAATCTATTCTAAGAGAGAGCTACTCTACTACAATAATGAAGAAAATAGCATGTAATGCTAAACCACACCATAACCTAACTAACCATCTAAATAGCTATGCTAAACATAATTGCTAAATCAGCACTAACCTAATGCTTCTATTTAAGTTGTATAGGTAAAGAGAATTAAACTATACTAAGGTGCAAGAAAGGAAACTAAGCTAACTCAATTTTCAAGTGGAAAAGCAGTCAGAGATCAAAATTGGTGAAAGGAGGACATAAGGATGCAATAGTGCATAGGGGCTATTGGATCGATCAATGAACAAAATATGGACGGTGGAGATCTTATTGTGGGGGCTTAAGCAAATAGATGGATGAACAGGGGTAACAAAGCAGATGAATGGTGAAGATCTTATCGTGAGGAATTAAGTGAATGGATCGACGAATAGGGTTAATCAACAGGTGAGCGGCGAAGATATTATCGTGAGGTTTAAGTCAAGAGATGGACAAATAGGATTAATCAGGGGATGGACGACATAAATCATATCGTAGGATGAAAACATGTGGAAAGGAGGTAGCAAGTTTCGAAGGCGGTAAGTAGTTTCTCGTGCGCACTTAAAGCTGTAAGCTGTATTTTGAAATTTCACGCGATTAGCCTAACTGCGTGACATGTTGCATGAGAAAAATACTTTTCTCGCACGCTCTCAAGTGGATAACAGTCGTGCAATAATCCACACAAGATTGCGCGATAGCTGTTGGATTAGGCGGGGTTGATCAACGATGGAGATCATCCAAGGTAGTTGGCGATCGAGTGATGCGATAGCCATTAGATCAAGTGAGGTAGATCGATCGTGGGGCTTTAAAGCACATAAAGTGTTGATGTGATGTGATAGCCATCAGATCAAGGGACATATTGATGGTTGAGATTAAAGCGCATAAAGCAAGTGGAAGAATTCATGCGAGGTAGCAGTTGGATAAAATAATGAATCAGATGGTGATTGGGAAGGTTTGTTGTGTATCGGATAATGAGGAAACGATGCATGAAGAACGCGCTGAAGGAGGTTTCAAATGAAAAAAATAGAAAAAACAGTGAGGGTGGACAAGTAATGGCATCAAACAAAAAAATCCATATCTCATGCGAGAATGAGAAACTTGTGTTTTTGGGGTTGCTGAAGGGTCTCTTCCTCAAGTCATGGTCCTAGAGGGAGGAGATGAGGCCGAGACACCTGCAGACAACCTTATGGTGATATTTGTCTCCTAGCTACCTTTTGTTATAGACATTTTTGGGCACTTCAACCCCAATCACAAATGTCCATAAACTGAGGGCTCTTAAGTCCTAAAAGTGTTGCTTCAGTGCCTAAAGGAACAAGGTCAACTGATTACATCATCTCCCAGAAGTTCTCCATTGAAAAATGCTCATAAATGGTCAAAACTGGACCATACTGAAAGCTCAATGTAGAGGGTGCAATTCATGTCACCTTCCCAATGGACAGGGTGCAATGCATACTATTTTTCTCCTCTATAGGGTGCGATGGTCGGGAATGGACAAATGGCAGGGACAAAAATGTGAGGTGGAAGATCATCGAATCTTCCATAAGCTTCCCCTCTAACACTTGCCACTCCATTTTCGACTAGGGATGAGTAAGAGATCATCATTCTCCAAGTGGAAGCAGGAACTATCAGAGAGAGGACACTAATCAAGATCCCAAAAGATGACTCACCTCTCTGTAACCATCTATATGTGGATCCCTCATCACAGAAATCCAGAGGCTGGAATTTTGTAACTTATAAAGAAGTGTTGTTGGTACTCTGGTGTACATTCACAGTGTTCGGTGATTTTTCTTTACTTGAGGTGAAGAAGGGCTTCTTAGCTAGAGGATGATGCTGGGTCAAAGTTGCTCATGGTTGTAATCCTCTTGCTACTTTTTATCTGAATAAAGTTATTCTTGTTTCCTTCCATATTCTTGTGTATTTGTTTATATATGCTTGTATATGGTTAATGCACATCCGATCCTGCATTATTTATGAACCTAGATCCTAGTTTCTTGCATAGTAGTATGTTGCTGTGATTCTACAGGTCCTTTTGAAGCTGAGCAGACAAAGAGAAAGTGGCAAAAATCTATCAAGGAGGAGAGGAAATTGAGCACAAGACTCAGGTTGGCCCTCTTGGTTCTCCTCTCATCTATTTTCATAAAAGAAATCAATAGTAGACTTTGATTGTTTGTTTCTAAGATAGCCACCCATCTTAGTGGGAATAGCAGCATCTGTGTGGACACTATTCCCATATAAAAAAATGGTGACTCTGCTGGGGAGCGACTAGATTACTTGTTAGCCTATCTATCCTTGTTTCTTTTATAAACATACAGACGGATCCTGAAGTCAAGCCAGCTAGCCTTCGAACTGCATTTGTCATACAAATTCAAAGTAGATCAATGTTGCTTCAGTCAATCTCTCAGTTTTGTTTATGATTTAAATAATAGATCTGCAAGCAATCTAATTGCCCTGAGTGGTGGCTCTAGTAACCTCTTAAATCACCCTTGTGTTTTACATACATTGATCTGTACTTACTCAGCTTAAACTCCTGAACTAAATTGCAAACTGTGAGTAAAATATCATTCCAAGTCTCGCACTGTAACCATCACACCCTGCCTTCAAGGCAGCCTGTATGCATCGCACTTCCTGAATGGAGTAGGTGCGCTGCATATTGAGTTCATTGTGTAATAGGTGCGATGGTCAGGGAGGATTGATTTTGTCCTCCGACTGTGGATTTTTCTCACTGTTTTCAGTCTTATTCAAGAGTTTTTGCTGTCTATAATCAATGTGCTTCTTTGAATACCCCATTCTCTTGCATTATTCCGCCTCCTTAGTGCAAAGAGATATAAACGTTTTTATGTATTGTGCGTCGTTTTAGTTCTCTTCTGCAAAAAGAAGCATAGTCGTACTGTCGTCTCTAAATCTGAAAGTGTCCCCACTGCCGTTTTCTGTTTTAGAAAGCAATTCCATTGTTTTAGATAGCTGATTATATGGTTACTATTGCATAGGATTTGATTTACTAGTTTTAAAGTGTCGAAAAGCAATTTCCATTTCAAAATCGCGAAGTGTCTCTCTTGCTTTCACTTCATTTTGAAAAAGAATTTTGTTGAGTACAGTCTCTTTAAAAGTAATTCAGTTTTGCACATAGCTTTCTTAGTTCATTACATTTAAGGAGCTGAAAAACAAATATGATGCATGTGCATTTGCTTTGAATGCTTGGCTTGATTAGGACGTGGATATTTAGCGGTGCTTGGCTCTGTGAAGTAAAGATGCTTGACTTTTTTCCTTAGTAGCTAGATTTCATTGCGAAAGAAGATAACTATGTTTTCTATCTTAGACTACATTTAGGAATTATACATACATCACGTGGTGAACCTGAAAGGAAAACTGTTAAGCAAGATCAACTTAAAATAAATCTCAATGAATCTAACAACACTTTGGAACTTAATGCACAACATCTAGAGGTCTAGGCTAGAGACATATTCCGGCATTGTAAAGCCTGGTAACTGTTGCTTTCAGTGTTGGTTGGGCGATTCCTCCACTCTAAGATGGCAAGTGCCAGTATGGACTTGCGCTCCCACGTACCGTCGCGTATATATTGGGAGACCACAATAAGATGCATCCTTTATCCTTAGGAAGCCGTGTCTGCTACCCTATCAATTGTAATGCACTGAACACAACATTCAGGAACACTGACTTCCGTACTGTAAAAAGTATTTTGCAGTTTTATGATTGGTTTGGTAATCCTCTCTGCCTAGATCTCCAGAGAAGTCCATTTTGCTCCTTTTCAGACTCCTTAAAGGAAAAGGTCCTCTGAGCACTCGTCACTTCAAGCTCAATAAAAATCGAAGGCGACTAGAGTCATCTTTTGTTTTTTCTCAACTCTTTAAAATTGAAAAAACAAGTTGTGTCAAAGTGTCTAAAATTTATTTTAATCGGAATAACATCATTGTTCCCTCGTTGGTCTTAGAAATTAGTCTCCCTTCATCGCAAGTTCCTGTAGAATCGCTAGGAGATCTTTTGGATAGACTAAATATGTCTGAACAACCGTCGACATCTAGGACTGTGTCATATGATGCAACAGTAGCAGAACCTCCTATTGCTACTCCAACAATGTTCGCTGGTGTACCATCTGTCTCGGCAAGTTATCAACAACAAACCGAAGTCCAATTAGGGACTATTTTGACGACATGGTTAGTTCCTATTTCTTCATCTGGATTCTCATCTGGTATTTCTAATGTTGAAACTCAAGAAATTGATCCAATATGTCTCCAAAGGCCAATCTACACTTTAAGTACTGGATTGCAACCATATGGGGGGTAGTATGCTTTTTCATTGTTCCCTCCTGGAGAAAAACCATATGGGAGTTTACAACAAAGTTCAGGTCAAACTGGAATTACATCCAGCGGTTGGATGCCAGTACTACCTCAGCAACTAGGGGTTGTATATTCAATGAAACTAGTCCACCTTATGTCAAATATTCCCACTATACCTGATATGGTGACTACATCACAAGTACAAGCACTACCTGTTGTATGTCAACCCCAAGTTTCTTAGGTTGCAATACAACAGCCTCTTGTCTCAGTGATTCAATCACAACCTCCGGTTAGTGCCTCCTTATCTGGAGTGACTTAGGCTCAAACAGGTACTATGACTCCTCATCTTGGTCAATCATCCAGTATTGGACACCAGCAAATGGTCCAACAACCATGGTTGGTTCAAAATCAACAACCGCAATTCCAACAATCATATCAGGGACTTGAGCAACAAGTGTTTGTAAGTAACGGGAAACCGCATTTCCAAAGCGATTATCAACAACCATACTGTAATGGTTATGCCCATCAACCTTATCAAAGTTACCAACATCAAATGCATTATGCTGGTATGCAAAGACCCACTGCTTAGGCGATTCCATCTTATCATGGGTATGCTTCACCTAACCTGAACCAACAGTTTCCCTTTGTAGCAACTCTAGAATTACCAGATCTAAACCGGTTGACGAATGATCCAATTGCTTACACCCCTTGGTGGTCGGTGATTCCACATAAAATTTCGTAAGATATTCCTAAATTTAATGGAAATCCAGGTGAAGACCCGTCGAATAATGTGATGACCTTTCATCTGTGGTGTTCATCAAACACTCTCAATGACGATTCGATCAAGCTTCGCCTTTTTCAACGAACGTTAACTGGTCCGGCAGCAAAGTGGTATATTGAATTGCCTAGAGCTTCGTTTGATAACTTCAGTACCCTAGCCACAACCTTTTCAAGCCATTTTCAGTTACCTATAAGGTACGAAACATGAACTGAACTACTTACTAATTTCAACAAACGATGGCCACTCACATATCCGATCATATTCACGAATGGTGATGTCATCGTAGAATGGTAAAAACGTATGTTCCTGATTAGCTATTGGCTAAATGGTTTATTAAGTCTCTATTACCTGCTATTATAGAAGATGTGGCAAAGGGAGGATTCGTCACTGAAGAGCAATTTATTGCTCGTGCACAATATCTAGACTTGATCTATACTCAATCTGGCATGCTCTACGATAAAATCCCTGATGCTCCTAGACCGGATGTTTTCCGTTCCTCCCCCTCCTAAATCAAACAAAGACTCTCATGCCGGCAATGGCGTGATAGGTACGACTAGCACAAAAACCATAAAGGCTACGACAAAGAAAGCCCATACAATTTCTAGTCGAAATGCAAATGACAAAATTCTTTCCTCGGAGGTTAATGTCGTGTCAACTGACAAAGGAAAAGAACCAAAGCAACCAAGAGGCAAGAAGAAAAAGAAAGGGAAAAAGAATAAACAAGAGGAGTCATCTCCTAAAAAATCTTCTGCAAACCCTTCTGGGCAAAGGAAACCTCCTTCAGGGTGTCAGATATGCAATGAGGATCATCGGACAAGATATTGTCTATATAAAGCTGAGCTTAGAAAAGTCTTCAAGAATTCAAAAACCTCAGCAGTATTGACTGATCTGTTTCCGAACCCAGGAACAAATATGTTTGCTAGCGACAATGCTTCCCCATCCCGAGTGCTTATGTTTTCCATTTCAAAACAACAAAATGATGATTTGATATCGACAAGGAATAAAGATTATGGAAATCCACAGATGTCGAACAACAAGGCTACAAATCAACCTAGTAGTTCGACAACAACTTCAACTGAAGTTGTGCCACCCATCATTCCTGAGTTAATGATAAAGCCGCCAAATGGAGTAGTACACAAATCAACATTTAATCCTCGTGCTAGAATAGCACAACATTATAATATAGCGGAGGATCTGGCCCAATCGCCGTTCGCTATGTCGACACTTGAGGTACTACAAAATTGCCCCTCTCAAAAGCAAGCTTTATTATCAGCGATAGGTGGGATTGACCCAGCGGATTCCAATCTTGTGGCCTTTGATCACAAAGGATATGACCCTCAATTACCGGCTCAACTAGCTTTCCTTATTCAAGTGAAAGCCCACAACAAAACTGTTCATCGAACAATTATTGATGAGGGGGCATCTACATGTATTATGTCAATGAGTTGCTGGAAAAATTTAGGCTCACCACCCTTGTCGCGATCGTCAACGACATTAAAAGCATTTGATGGGTGAACATACACTCCATATGGGATTTTAAGTAACTTGCAAGTCGAACTGGGGGGAAAAACAATAGAAATTGATGTTGAAGTTATCGACGGAAACCTCGATTACAACATCCTACTGGAAAGGCCCTGGATATATGCTATGGCTGCCATTGTGTCGACGTACTTCAGAAAGATTGCATTTCCCTTCCAGAGAGGAATCACAATCGTCGACCAAAAAAAATTTCTCCCCAACAGTTCACAAGTTACAGGAAGCATTCTGATGATCGACGGAAGCTCTCAGTCGGTTCAAAATATCGGAGTAGGTCTCCTAAAAGACCCTTCCTTAATGGGGACTTTTGCCCTTCCGCCTCTGAGTAAGCTGGCAGAAGTGGCCACAGTGGAAACTTGTCCCATGAGATCTTCTACATCAACAAAAATGAAGAAGAACTCAGAACATTTTGATAGCGTGGATCATCGCGAGGCAATGCCTCCAAGCCCTACCATACCTACATCATCTGATGATCAATTCAGTGATGTTGTACATTATGTACTGGGGGAATTGGAACTAGATCTTTCCTTCATAAACCCTTATGAGTTGTGATCAAAGGTCGCCATGAGGATAGTTCTTTTACTGTGTCAACCTCATTAAAAAATGAAACAAATCCCTTTCCAAATCAAGTCTTTCAAAGATCTCGAAGCTAAACCTTCATTCCAACCACCGAGTTGAATGCAATGAAGCTTGGGGGGCATGCACCTCGATTTGCGTTATTATGCTGGGGGCATGCAAACTTACCCCGAGCAATGTTGTTGCAGAGTTCAAGCGCGTTAAAAAATAAACTCTCCATGAGCAGTTTTAGCGCATAGTTCAAGCTTGTTAAAAAATAAACATAAGTCATGAGAAAGTGTTTCTCCCCGCGTTTAAGTTCATTAAAAAATGAACAGGTAAATAACCATTGTGAATGCCTTATCGCCAGCTTTTGAGCCTTGTTCGTGTTCTTGCCATCACCTCCACTCTGTTTTTAGCTGATCATTCACCCCCATATGATTGTTTACCCCTTTGAGGAACATCTGCGAAGAGTGATTCTGCTAGCCATCCTTGTAACACTGCCGTGATTTGAAAATTCCAAATCTTACTTGGAATCAGCTGCTACCCGAAACCGTCACTCGTTCCTAAAAAAGGAGTCTTCTTTAAGCTCTTTTCACCTTAATCGTAAAATATGAAAATATTGTCGAGCGATTGGCCTCTCCGGCTCATTAAAAGGCATCAGAAGTGTTATCCCTCCTCTATATTTTCATCGTTTTGGACCTGAGGGATTATTACACAAAAAGATCGAGCGCTTGTCTTGTTCAGCTCATTAAAACTATCAAAAATTCATCCCTTTCGTATTATTTTACGCTTTTTCGGACTTAAGGGATTACACAACAAAAAGAATCTTCAGATTATTCTTTCCATTTCTTTCAGTCTCTCTAAAATTGAAAGAGACCAAGTTATCTTTGTCGTTAAACTCGTTAAAGCTAAATAGCGACAAACTCCTCCAACAGGACGAGAACGAGTTTCACTGTCACTAGGCTTGCTAAAATATAGCGATAGGTTCACCCGAAGGGCGGATTATAGAACAAGAATATGTTATCCTCCTCAAGCTTGGCAAAAATAAAGAGGTACTCATCAGCAATTACTAGGGAAAATTGGGAAGAAAACAAGAAGAAACTTTACTGGTAGCAAGTTGCTCTTGAACATGACACTTTCCTTCCACATCCATGCTAGGTTGGGTTGTTCCGTTCACTGGTCTCCACCATTGGTCCATCACACCATCCATATCTGGGGTTAACGCTACCAATCCATTGTCAGTGTCACCGATATGTTCAAGAGAAGTCATTCAGACAATTCACCTGAGTCTCACCCACTGCAATACATTCATGCTTCATTCCTTCATGACCGCCACCCTGAACCCTATATCGTCAGTTTGTTTTCACCTCCAAAATCATTTACTTTGTTCCATGTCATTGATGTGGGATCCATTAAGGCTATCCTACAATGGGTTGCCTCTTGTCGACATCAGCTCATTATCCAAGAAGTTGACTTAGCAACAACCCTTTCAGTACTTTGAAGCTTGCATGCCTCAATGGCAAGTTTCTCACTTTCGGTGACAGGTTTACATCAATGGCCTTCGACTGAGAGATTTTACATGGTTTTCGATGCCAAGTCCCTTTTCACACCACGTGAATTGTACTGTAGTACCTTGAGGGTCATTTTCATTATTGGTGATTCCTCTCGTGCGTGTTAACAGCTTACATCATTGGCTGGTAATCAGGCGATGTCTTTCCATGTTCGACTCCATAACATTTTTCGCATGGATCAACTTGTACTCCGAGTGAAGATCGAACGAGTTTTGAAGACCCCGGATCTAGTTTCATCCATCCGAGCTGCGATATATTCAGGAATATAAAAACATCCAGTGTACATCATTGCCGATCAGATGATCATCCAAATCAAAGGATGATGTGCCCATATCATCAGTTTGTCACACAGACGATTGTCTGTCCTATGTACATGAAAATGAGTTTATAAAGCTGAGCATGGGGATGCCCGCCTCAGCTAGAGCATGAAAAAATGTTTTCAAATAATGTATTGTATTGTATCTTATTACAGGTCGCCTCCCAGCTCAGAAAAACTTCAGATCCTCATAGTAAAGCATTTCACCCGACATCAAAAAATATTAACGACCTCATGCTTTAGGGGGCAACTGTTATAGACATTTTTGGGCACTTCAACCCCAGTCACAAATGTCCATAAACTGAGGGCTCGTAAGTCCCTAAAAGTGTTGCTTCACTGCCTAAAGGAACAAGGTCAACTGATTACATCATCTCCCAGAAGTTCTCCACTGAAAACTGCTCATAAATGGTCAAAACTGGACCATACTGGAAGCTCAATGCAGAGGGTGTGATGCATAT
Organism: Pinus taeda; assembly: GCA_000404065.3. Classification (NCBI taxonomy): domain Eukaryota; kingdom Viridiplantae; phylum Streptophyta; class Pinopsida; order Pinales; family Pinaceae; genus Pinus; species Pinus taeda. Next base: position 65,127 of record APFE030099404.1, on the reverse strand, counting down.
CACCTTCC
>APFE030099404.1:0-46313 GCA_000404065.3 Pinus taeda | reverse complement strand
AAACAAGCGTTGGATCCCAGGTTGGTCTCCTTGATCGACTTCTAAATTGTATAGTTAGGAACTTGCATGCAGCGTGATTGATTGTTGCTAGACCCCTGTGGGGCTAGTGGGATCCACCTATGTCCGCAGAGGGGATTTACCTCCGCAACAGAGGGCTTGCATTCTGAATTCATCCAAGCCATTCAAATGGAACAATCTTTCTTTTTGTGAATGACTGAGATCCAAATATAGTTGGGCTACCATCCTTAATGTTTTATATTCAAACTCAATGGAAAACAAATCCTTTTTCCATAAACCAACTCATAGGGTGTAAATCTAGTGGTGGTCTTCCCTTCCATGTTGTATTATAGGCCCAAGTGGTCTCAACTAGTCTCTCTGCCCAATCCTTCCTACTGCTGCTCACTACCTTGGTTAAGATGTTGTCCAATGTCATGTTGGTCACCTCCACTTGACCATTAGGTTGTGGATGAAAAGGATTGGAGGTCTTAAGCTTGATTTTATGATGGATGAGTAGTTCTTCAATCATGCTGGAGGTAAACTGGCTACCTTGGTCTGTGACTAGCTCTCTAGGGTATCCAAATTTGTAGAATACATTCTCACTTAGGAACTCAACCACCTTCTCTTCTATTGCTGCTTTAATTGCCTTGGTTTCAACCCGCTTAGTCAAATAACCAATGCACACAATGATGTACTTTTTTTGCTTTGAAGGAGGCTTGATAGGCCCAATGAAGTCCATACCCCACTTGTCAAATGGCTCGAAAGTCACTTGAGGTTGTAGGGGCATTTCATCTCTTGGAGTAGGATTTCCCATCCTCTAGCACCGATCATACTGAATAATGTAATTTTTCACATCCTGATGATGAGTAGGCCAATAATAGTCTACTCTCAACACTTTGAATGTTGTCCTCTTTACTGCAAAGTGACCTCCACAAGGCCCATCATGACAAGTCAGAAGGATTTCAAAGACTTCCTCTTCCCTTACACACCTTCTCAAGATTTGATCTGGGCCAAGTTTGAATAGATTGCCCCTAATCCAAGTGAAGGAGGCACTTTTCCTGACTATCTTTCTCTTCTGTTTGGAGGGCAAGTTTGGTGGGAACTGTGCTGATACCATATAGTTTGCTATATCAACAAACCATGGGGAGAGAAATAGCAAAAAAATGCTCATCTGGTAACTAGTCATCCACCATTCCTTCTTCACCTGCAGGTAGATTCATCCTAGATAGAAAGTCTACAACAAAATTTTCCTTACTGAGATTATCAACAATAGTTAGATCAAACTGTTGTAATAAAAGCAACCATCTTATAATTCTAACATTCACATCTGGTTTGTTCATTAAATATTTGATTGCAGCATGATCAGTATGCACAAATGTTTGATAGCCTGTAATCTAATGCCTAAATTTGTTTAATGAAAGCACAACAACCACGAGTTCCTTTTCGGTCACAGTATAGTTTAGCTCATCCTTTGACAGGTTCTTACTGATAAAATAGATGGCATAGGGAAATTTCTCCTCTTTCTAACCTAAGGCTACTCCTATGGCTTTGTGTGAAGTATCAACATGAATATGGAAAGGGAGGGCCTAGTTTAGGCCTCTAAGGATTGGTGCAGTGGTTAAATTATCCTTTAGAATGTCTAAGGCCTCTTCATAGCTCTTTGACCATACAAACTCAAAATCTTTGCCCAAAAACAAAAACAAAGGAGAGGCCAACTTATTGAAGTCCTTTATGAACCTTTGGTAGTATCCAGCTAACCCTAAGAAACTCCTGGCATTTCTCTGATTTTGTGGAGGTGGGACCCTTTGGATGATTGCTATTTTGTTTGGGTCCACCTGCAGTCCTTGTTGAGATATTGAATGACCTAGCATGGTCCCTTTAGTAATTAAGAATTCACATATTTTTTAGACTGAGAGATAGGCTCATTTCAATGCATTTGTGCAATACTTTGCCTAGGTTAGTCAGGGCTTCTTGAAAATCACAGCCATAAAGTGTAAAATCATCCATATAGATTTCCACTACATCATGTACTAATCTAGCAAAAATACTCAAGACCGCTCTTTGGAAGGTGGTAGGAGTATTGTGTAGGCCAAAAGGAATGACCCTATAGGAAAAAGTACCCTAAGGATAGGTGAATGTGTTCTTATCCTGGTCTTCTGGACAGATTTGGATTTGGTTGTACCCAATGAATCCATCTAGCAAGGAAAAAAACTTCTTCCTTGGCAAGCCATATAACACTTGGTCAATGAAGGGTAGGGGGAAATGATCCTTCTTTGTGGCTTTGTTCAACTCCATATAATCAACGCAAATCCTCCACTTAACATTTTTCTTGGGAGCTAACACTAAAGGAGAGACCCACTCACTATCTGAGATAGGGTAAATGAATCCTGCATCTAGCAATTTTGGCAGTTCTTCTTTGACTATGTCTTTAAGAGATGGACTCATCCTCCTTGTGGTTTCCTGACTAGGTTGCAACATTCTTTGATGCACATGTGGTGAGTACACACTAAAGGGTGTACTCCCTTCATCTCCTTGTAACTCCAAGCGAAGGCTTCTAGGTTTTCTCTCAACATGTTGCATAACTCTTTTTCTTCAAGAGTAGACAGAGATGGATTAATTTTCAAAGTTTTCTATGGGCCAAATTCTATGGTTTTGACATGGAGTGGGTTGGAATTGGCCAAGCATAAGTCAATTGTGTTATGCTGTTAACCTGCAAGACAATACCAGAATACCAAATATGCGAAGACATATACCCAGAACATAGAACAATTAGAAATAAAAACAAGTATTTTATTATTCAGAAAGCAACGTTCACTTGCCTCTTCAAGGGGGCAACCTCCAATAGAGCTGAGCTCAATTACAAAATAAGACACGATGCCCCTCGAGGGGAGTCTCTATCCTTTATATAGGATTCACACATGCAATACCACGGGGCAATACCATGGTTCTTATTAATACCATCTATCTAATACCATGGCCCATTTGCAACTAACTGTGGTCCCTTCATTAAATGCAGGTTAACTACTTACAATTATTAATATGGGCTTTATTGACTCTTTACTTAACTATAACTACGACTCGATCCTATTACATAAATAAGGAGGTTAGGGTTGGACCCTAACATGGCCTCCCCTATAAGAATAGCCTTGTCCTCAAGGCTAACGCTGCGAAAGCTGCTGAAGGATAGTGGCTAGTCCAAAAGTTGCATCTTCCGGAGAGGTGTCTTTCCACTTGACAAGGACTTCCTTGATTATGTGGCCATGCAGGTGTCGTTCTTGTGTGTCAAGAACCTGTTCAGGTTAGAGCCAGCTTGACCCTTCTTCATCCACTTCAGGTAGAATGTTGAATTCTTCAATGGTTCCCAATCACTTTCTTGAGGCATGAGACATGGAAGACTGGATGGATTTTTGCAGTGGATGGCAAAGCTAGCTTGTAGGCGACTTATCCAATGTGCTGAAGTACTTGATACAGTCCGTAGAATTTTGGAGATAATTTCTGACAACCCTTGTCTTTAAGTGATGTTTGCTTATATGGTTATAGCCTCAAAAATACCTGATCTCCTTCTTGAAATTGGCATTCTGAGCGATGTTGATCTGCCTGTTGCTTCATGTTGTCTTCGGCTTGATGAAGAATCTCTCTAAGGTGGGCCAGCATGGTTGTGTGGTTTTGTAGGAGTTGATCCAGTACTTGTACCTTCGAGCATACCTTGATATAAGAAGAAGGGGAAGGAGGGAGTTGACCATAAATTGCTTCATATAGAGTCATTTTGGTGGTGGCATGATAGTTGGTGTTATACCACCATTTGGCTAGAGGTAACGACTGTACCCAGAGATGTTGCTTTTCTGAAGTGAAACACCTAAGGTAGGTCTCCAGAAATTTGTTGACTGCTTCAGTTTGACCATCAGTTTGTGGATGATAGGAAGTATTGAGTTGTAGTTGGGTACCTTGTAGCTGGAAGAATTCTTGCCAAAAGTTACTGGTGAGTCACAATAAGACACAATGGAAGTGGGCATGCCATGCAATTTGAAGATTTGATCCATGAAAGATTGAGTGACCAAAGTTGGTGTAAAAGGGTGGGGTAGGGCACAAAAATGAGCATACTTAGAAAGTTTTTCCACAACCACCATGATGACTAACTTGTTTCCTAACTTTGGAAGACCCGTAATGAAATACATAGAAACCTCTATCCATATTGAGGTCGGGATGGGCAATGGCTGTAATGTGCCTGGGGATTTGACTGTTTCTCCTTTGTAGCACTGAAAAATGTTGCATTCAACTACAAAAGTAAGAATGTCCTTTTTCATGCCTATCCAAAAAAATGATCTTCGAGTGCGAGAATACGTCTTCTGAAAGCCTGAATGTCCTAAAGTGGGAGATGAATGCAACTCTACCAAAATGCAGCTTTTGAGGGTGGATGTTGGTGATATTACGACTCTGTCCTTATAGCAAAGAATCTCATCCTGCCATGAGTAGCCCGCTGTGGAATTTGGATCCTTCTACAATTGATTAATGAGTTGGGAGAGCTATGGATGTGAAAACCATTCCTTGCGAGCCTCTTCAATCCATTCTAGAATGGGAAGGGAAATCGCGAGCAGGGTACTTTCCTCCTCAAATTGGCAGGATAACGCATCTGCTACAATATTTTCGCACCCTTTCTTGTAAATTATCTCATAATCATATCCGAGAATTTTGGCGAGCCATTTATTTTATCGTGGTGAGGGTAGGTGTTGCTCCAAAAAATATTTAAGGATTTGATGGTCTGTGTGGATTTGGAAATGTTGCCCCAATAAGTATGGTCACCAGGTATCTACTCCATGTAAGATGGCCATCGTCTCCTTCTCATAGGTAGATTGTCCCAGATTCTTCCCATAATTTTTGGCTCGTGAAATCCAAGGGTCGACCTTCCTAGATTAAGACTGCCCCAATACCTATACCAGAAGCATCACATTCAATCACAAAAGATTTGGTGAAGTCGGGTAGTGCTAAGACTAGAGTGGAACACATGGCATGTTTGAGAGCTGTAAAGGCCTGTTGTGCTTCATCATTCCAGAGGAATGAATTTTTCTTGGGGAGTTGAGTGAGGGGCCTAGTAATGTGACCATAATTGTGGACAAATTTGTGATAGTATCTTGTGAGACCCAAAAATCCTCTCAAGCTCTTCAAGGTCTTTGGTTGAGGCCAATCCTGCATTGCCTAGATCTTTTTGGGGTCCACCCTGACACCTTCATGCCCCACAATCTGGCCCAAATACTCAACTTCTTCCATGTCAAAAGAGCACTTGGACATCTTGAAAAATAATTTATGCTTGTAGAGCAGTTGCAAGAGTAGATCTACATGTTGAAGATGTGTGGCCCAGGTGCAACTGTAGATGAGGATGTCATCAAAGAAAACAAAGACAAATTTTCTGAGATATGGTTTGAGCAGGTGGTTCATAAGGCTTTGAAAATTGGATGGGGCATTACAAAGACCAAATGGCATGACTAGGAACTCATAATGGCCTTCATGAGTTCAGAAAGCAGTCTTTGGAATGTCTACTTCTTTCATGCGAATTTGGTGGTAGCCCGAGCGAAGGTCGAGCTTAGTAAAGAATTGAGCCCCATTTAGTTAATCTAGCAAATCATCGACAATGGGATGAGAAATTTATCTTTTACCGTCAAATTATTGAGGGCCCTGAAGTCTAGACACATACACCATTCCCCATCTTTCTTGAGCACCATGACCACCAGCGATGAATAAGGACTAATGTTGGGACTAATGATGCCTACTTCCAAGAGTTCCTTGATTATTTTTTCAATTTCATTCTTTTGGGTGAAAGGATATCTATATGGCTGCACATTTGGTGGTTGGGCCTCTAGGACCAAAGTAATGCTATGATCATGTTCCCCTCTCGAGGGTGGAAGCTCATGAGGTTTGTCAAAGACTGGCAGATGGTCATTTAAGATCTGTTGCATCTCAGGATGAATATGAAGATAATTGGGTTTGAAAGCCTAGATGGCATTAAATTGGGCTATAACTCTATGGTGTCCCTTTTTTAACAAATTTTCCATCCGATGTGAGCTGATGATAGAGGGAGTTCAAACCTGGAGTCCGCGAAGGGTATGTGTGTGGTTGTTCTGCTTAAAGCTCATATATAACCCCTGGAAATTCATTGTGATTGGACCAAGTGTGTGAAGCCATTCAGCACCTAGGACAATGTCGCATCCTCCCATGTGTATGGAAAACATGTGGGTCTTTAACTGATAATCCCCCATTTGAACTTTGAAATTTTCACAGCGGCCTTCACATTTCATTGTCCCCCCATCAGCAATTTGGACTTAGAAGTTAGAAACTTCTTGGACAAAACAATGCACTGCTTTTCTGACTCTTTGATGGATAAAATTATGTGTACTGCCACTATCAATCAAGACTACTACTGGGTGATGCTTAATAAAACCTCTGATTTTGAGAGTTTGGGGAGAAGAAATCCCTACCAAAGCATGCAGTGAGATAACTGGTTCTTTAGGTACATTGTCCTGCTGGTTTTCCTTTTGTTCCTCCTCTGGTTCCTCAAGTGCTAGGGCTTCCTCCGATGAACTGTGATTAATAGCATCAATTTGAAAGAATTTGGGCTCCTTGCATTTATGCTCAGGGAGTATTTCTCATCACAGTAGTAACACAATCCTTGTTGTCTTCTTTTTGCCATTTTTGTTGGTGAACCCTTTTGAACCTTGAGTGTTTGGTTAGTGCTTTGAGCCTGTGTGGGGCGACCCTTGGTGATGAAATTTGGGCGATTGGACTGGGGCGCTAATGCACATTCTACTTCATGAGCTATCTTGCAAGCATGCAGCCATGAGCTAGGGTGGTGTAGTCGGACGTGGGCTTGTATGGCTTCTTTGAGACCACTGACAAAACATTCCACGTAGAACTCATCATGTAGATCTCCAAGGCTAAGGCTTCAAAAGCTATAATATATTCGTTCATTATTCCTGTCTGTCGGAGCTTAGTGAGACGACCCAAAAAATCAGATTCATGGTGAAAGCGATTCGTAAGAGCTTTTTTGAATGTCTGCTAAGTCAAGGGCCTTCCATAGCAATGTTGATGCCATTGCCACCATTCCCATCTTTCATTGTCCAAGTACATGATACCCACACTAAGCTAAGTCGCATCATCCAGGATGTAATTCAGTGTGAAATATTGCTCCATTTGTGCTATCCATGCGGCTGGGTGAGAGCCATCAAATTTATACATGTCCAGCTTAGGTGGTAGTGGATGGGATTTTTGGTGGGTGCCAAAGAGGTGAAGAGACTGGCTAGACTCGCCCTCCATGTTTTCATTGCGTTCCTCCACCTTGCCCTTAGAGAGTGTTTCATTTAAGTTCTTCAGCTACAACATGACATCGTTCAATTGTGATTCAATTTTTTCAATCCTCTCACTGGCCATAGCTTGAGCTCTAGTTTGTACCATGCCCCAATCCGATGTACTTGAAATTTGGGACCGCCTGAAATTTTTGGCACTAACAATTGAATGGTACCACCTTGCTCAGCTCGTCGACCTGATTCTTATGGGCTAAGTTTTACTCCTTTCTTAGGAATACTACAGTAGTCGAATCCTAGAAATGTCAATGCTACCCAAAGTCTTGCGAAAATCATGCCCAGGTATAGGAACCCACATAATTAGTCAGATCTGAATGGCGGATCTGATTGTTGCGACAGCTACAGAGCCTAAACTGCTAGATCTGGATGGCAGATCTGATGGATCTAAGAGATCTGAATGGCTAATCTGATAGATCTAAATGGCAGAACTGATTGCTACTGTAGATCTGATGGATCCGATAGATTTGAATGGATGATCTGATAAATTTGAATGGTGGAACTGATTGTTGTTGCTGTGACAAAAACCCCACCTGCGAGATCTGATCTGGCAAAGATTATGCGTGATCCTGAGATAGAGAAGGGAACTAGGGTCTCCAGGAGTGTCAAGTGCTACAAATCACAATATACATTAGCTATGACAGTAGTACTCGGCCCAATTTTTCAAGGTACTAACTAAGGAGGATCAACCGTACCCTTAGTCGTACAACCTAACTACCCTATCGTACGCACAAGTAATCCCTCCAAGTGCTATTCTTGGTGTACTGTAGTAGCAAGACGGCCAACGGTTTATCTATGGTGAGGATTCAAGGGAGCTAGGGGGCGTCTAGTATACCCGGAGGGTACTTGGAAGACAGTCTATGTGTAGTTTTATCTAATGCGCTACTACTCGAAGGGGTACCCACAGGGGTTACAAGGGAGACCAACAAGCGTGACCACCTCTTGTATTTCCTACGTGCATGCCTCCCCAAATCCGTAGGTTTATGAGCTCAACAACAGATCCTGTGGTTTAAAGACACCAGAACACGTCTCTAGCCAAAAAAAAAATTGCTAAAAATTGGAGAGCCCGTCGGCCCTAGAAAGTGCTCTAATACCACTTGTTATGATCTTAACCTGCAAGACGATACTAGAATACCAAATATGCACAGGCATCTACCCAGAACATAGAATAATGAGAAATAACAACAAGTATTTTATTATTCAGAAAGCAATGTTCACTTGCCTCTTCGAGGGGGCAACCTCCAATAGAGCTGAGATCAATTACAAAATAAGACATGATGCCCCCTCGAGGGGAGTCTCTATCCTTTATATAGGATTCATACATGCAATACCATGGGGCAATACCATGGTTCTTATTAACACCATCTATCTAATACCATGCCCCATTTGTAACTAAGAGTGGTCCCTTCATTAAATGTGGGTTAACCACTTACAATTATTAATATGGGCTTTATTGACTCTTTACTTAACTATAACTATGACTTGATCCTATTACATAAATAAGGGGGTTAGGGTTGGACCCTAACAAATTAGATGATTGTTCTGGGTTTCCCTTACTTCTTCTTCTAATGGTGGTGAACTAGGAGTTGGAATTTGGCGCAAGTGTTCAATTAAGTCATCCTCATCTTGCTGGCCTCCTCCTATGGTTGCTTCCAAAGCATTAAGTTGGGCAGACTCAACCTCATCTTCTTCCTCCTCCTCCAACCATAAAGGTAAATCATGCTCTAGGGAAGGTTGAACAGGAGGGTATGCGACTAACTGTTTGGACATATGCCCATTCTTGATTGTCATATTCCCAACTCTGTAGCTAATGTAAGCATTAGTTGTGGCCAACCATAGCCTCCTAAGGATGAGAGGGTAACTAGTAAGCTTAGCCTTAGGCTGGAGAACTAGAAAATCTACAAGGTATTCCTAGGAATCAATGGAGACCATCACATCCTCCACAATTCCCTTAGGGGTGACTGTGGAATGGTTTGCAAGTTGCATAACTATTGTCGTCTTCCTTAATGACCCTTGGAGGTTGAGCTTGAGCATGGTGTCCTTGGTCATCACATTAATGGCAGCCCCAAGATCAATCAAAGTGGGAAAATGGTGCCATTGATGTGCACATCTACTACAGGGCTTCTAGGGTCCAAATATTTTGGACATATTACCTGCCCCATCATTAAGTCAGACAACTGCCTAATGACATTAATGGTGGGGGCATCCCTTTTTCTTCTTCCTGGATGCTTGAAGAAATTCTCCTTAATTAGCTTGTTGTAAATATGAACATCTTTGATTGCCTGGAGAAGGGGGATATTTCCAAATAGATTTTTCAATTCTCCCAAAAGTTCAATTCCTTCTAGGGTAGGCTGGAGTGGTTGGGCTAATCTCTCAGGAAAGGGTGGATTTTCTTTAAGGTTTCTTTCCTCTCTTTCTTCCTCAACCTTCCTCTCTTTAAGGTTGGTTGTATGGAAGAATTCTCCCAGATCTTAGGTTGATCTCCTAGATTTATACAACATAAGTTGGGTATGATGTCTCTCCACTATATACTTATTGATCCTACTTATTGTTTGGGTCCGGATTTGGCTCAGCAGGCATATAGGTTTCTTGGCTTGAGCAGAGTTCATGAGTTGTGGTTGGGTAGGTGGTGGAGGCAATTGGGCTGGAACATTGTTGAATTGGGGCCTCCACCCCTAGAGTGGGGTGTTCCACTGAGGTTGTGGATGAAAATAAGGTTGAAATGAGTGGCCGATTGGCTAGGAATGATACTAAGATGCATAGGACCAAGGAGGGGGTGTAGAATAGGAAGGATGAGCAGGGGGTCCCCAAGAAGGTATAGTTTTGGTTTGGTTGGGGTTCTAATATGCATGGGATGACCCTTACATACCCTACAGGTATGCTCTAGGCCCAGGAGGTCTCCTTTGGTTGATGTAGCAAAGTTGCTCAGTGACCCCTTCAACTCCCTGATATATAGCTTTGAGTCCAAGTAAAGAAGGGCACTTGTCTTTGGAGTGGTTTTCTTCACAGACTGAGCAAATCTTAATACAATTTAATGGAGATTCATTCCTAGGATGCCTCCTAGTGCATCTAGGACAAAATATGGTCAAGGCTCTCTCTTCTTCCTCTTGATTCATTTTTATGTTCATGGTGTCCAATTGCAAGGTAAGGGTTTGCAACATATCACTTTTGAAATCTTCCAGCATATTACGAATTTCACCCATGATGGATAAGTTGGATGATGATGTACTAGCCATAGGTTGACTACCCCTACCCTTTTTCCCGATTTCCCTAGAATGGTTTCTAAAGATAGTCTTGATATCCTCATAGGGTAATTGGTAGATATCTCCTCCTGCTAACATGTGTAAGGTATCCAGAAGATCTTCCCTTGCTCCTCTGAGCAGGACCAACTTTAGTGACTCAGGGTTAAGTGTGCACCTGGCCCTTTTGTAACTGAGTTGGAGTCCTTCTTCATAGTCTTCTAAGGATTCATCCTGGCCTATGGTCATCTTGAAAATCTCGTCTTTAGTATCCTTTGACCTGCAGTGGTCCCTATTTTTTGTTAAAAACTGGTTGCATCTGAGCCCAAGTTGTGATTTTATCTCCAGGTAAACGCATGAACTAGTGCAATGTTGCATCCTTGAGGGTAGATGGAAATAGTTTTAAGTTTTGCTCGTCATCTATATAGTCATAGGTTCAACGTATAACAACAAACTCAAATAGGAAATTTTCAAGGTCCTCTGCGGTCAGGCCATGGAAATGAGGTAGAGAAGAGGGGCTTATATTCTTCATCTTAGTGTCCCCATTGGTCTCCCTAATGGGGAAGGCACTCTCAATTCTCTCTCTATCTCCTCTGTCATTGCAGTTTTCATCCATTGGTTGAGTAGGAATGGATTCTTCCTCTTCTTCTTCCCCTATAGGTTCTTCAAATATGTAAGGTTTCTCACCTAATGTTTCCTTCAAATCACAGTCACTGAAGAAGAGAGAAGGTTGACTGTTGGATGCAGTGGGGGTATTTGGCAAGAATTTTCCTGAATTGTCCCTATTCCTACGGGGCATGAAAGGAAATGTTTTTGGGTTGGTTTTTGTAAGTTTTTTTTAAGCTGGAAAGTACTTTGTAGAAAGGAAATTGTTGATTGAACGAAGACTACTGACAAAAAAATACTAGTTGAATTGAAATTCTACTTTCCGAATGAAAAGGAAAGTAGATAATGAAAAATCAAAGAAAGGAATAAACTAGATTACTTTTACAGAAATAAACTAATGGGAGAAAATTGAAGATAAGAAGTAAAAGAGAAGAAATTTGGAGACTAGAAAATAGAAGAAAGTAGTAATCACATTCTACTTAGACACCTCCTTGGCAGCAGAGCCAAAAAGTGATGAGCCTAGGTATTGCAATAAGAATGTTGCAACTCCTAGGGCTACTACCTTTACTTATCAACCCACGGTTTGTACAAAATTGGAGGTGATAGTGGGATATGCACAAGTAAAAGTTAAGGTCCTGCCTGTTGTCACCGCTCATCTGGAAAGAGACCCTACGGGTTCCAAGCCAGACTTCTATAGGGTCAGAAGAAGCTTAAATCTTTTAATGGAAGAAGAGAAAATCTATTCTAAGAGAGAGCTACTCTACTATAGTAATGAAGAAAACAACATGTAATGCTAAACCACACCATAACCTAACTAACCATCTAAATAGCTATGCTAAACATAATTTCTAAATCAACACTAACCTAATGCTGCTATCTAAGTTGCAGAGGTAAAGAGAATTAAACTATACTAAGGTGCAAGCAAGGAAACTAAGCTAACTCAGTTTTTAAGTGGAAAAGAAGTTGGAGATCGAAATTGGTGAAAGAAGGACGTAAGGACGCAGTAGTGCATAGGGATCGTTTGATCGATCAACAAACAGAAGATGGACGGTGGAGATATTATCTCAGGGTCTTAAGTGAATAGATGGATGAATAGGGGTAATGAAGTACATGAATAGCGAAGATCTTATCACGAGGAATTAAGTGAATGGATTGATGAATAGAGTCAATCGGTAGATGAGCGGCGAAGATCATATCGCAAGGATTAAGTCAAGAGATGGACGGACATGATTAATTGGAGGATGGATGACGGAGATCAATATCACGGGAAGAAAACATGTGCAAAGGATGGAGCGGGTTTCAAAGGTGGTAAGTAGATTCTTGCACACACTTAAAGTTGTAAGTTGTATTTTGAAATTTCACACGATTAGCTTAACTATGTGACACGAAGCACGAGAAAACCACTTTTCTCGTATTCGAGCAGATAATGGTTGTGCAAGAATTCATGCGAGAATGTGCGATATTCGTTGGATCAGGTGGGGCTGATCAACGATGGAGATCGGCCAAGCTAGTTGGCGATCAGGTGATGTGATAGCCATCAGATCAGGCGAGGTAGATTAACAGTGGGAGTTTAAAGTGCATAAAGTGGTGAGGTGATGCGATAGCCGTTGGATCAAGGGACAGATCAACAGTGGAGATTAAAGCACATAAAGTAAGTGGAAGACTTAACGTGAGGCAGTAGTTGGATAAACTAATGAATTAGACGGTGATTCGGAAGGTTTCTTGTGGATTGGATGGTGAGGAAATGATGCATGAAAAATGTGCTGAAGGAGATTTCAAATGAAAAAAATACTAGTGATGGTGGACAAGTAACTGCATCAAACAACAAACTCAATAGCTCATGTGAGAACCAGAAACCTATGTTTTTGGGGCTAATTAAGGGTCTCTTCCTCAAGTCATGGTCGTAGAGGGAAGAGATGAGGTCGAGACACCTGTGGACAACCTTATGGTGACCTTTTTCTCATAGCTACCCTGCAAACTGAAAGAAGGAACAAATGGAAGTAAACTATAGCACAATCAATATACTCTATGCTACTGTAAGAGGAATGAAACTACTTAAGAAAATGAATAGTTAAACCATAAATCTACGCTATACTGCTGGAATGGAAATGCAGCTACTTAAGAAAATAAATAGAAAACCATGAATCTACTTAAGAAAATGAAAAAAACGAGGAATCTACGCTAGCATACATGTACATCAAAGAGGAGCTTTGGATGCTCGGGTCAGGCCCTAACCCAAGAGCTTTAGCCCCCTTAGTTAACTCAGAGTTGGCTCAAAACAAAACTAATCTTTATTATAAAAACCATGGATTACATAACAAACTGTCACAAGTCTTACAGCTCAAAAATAAAGCATATTTTTACAATAAAAAATCTAAATCCTACTAAGGTCCTAAGCCTATCTACTTATACATCTGATAAACTAGTTTCTGTAACTTTCACTTGGTCGACTGTCTTCTAGTCTTCAAATTGATGGTTGTTTGCACTCTTAGCTGATGGAAGAATATTCGAATGGAGAGGTAGTAAATGAGGAGGATTTACCTACTATAATTACTCTCCCTGGTCTCATTCGAGTTTTGACCAAGGTCCTTGCCATAGTTCCTTGCTTTTACCTTTATGCCTACATTTTTCCTTTCTTGTATCCTTTATTCCTGCATTACATGCACATTAAACCACAAAGAAAAATATCCAACTCTAACTCATCTGATAAACAAAATATAATCAAAAGTATGCAATAAGGTGTGAGAATATTTGGTTTTACTAAGCTAGGAGGTGAATTAAGGCCAATTAATTCCCGTATAATTACCCAATGATGAGGCTCATCACATACCATATTTCTGTTCCTCATTATTGGAAAAACCATTGTACATTTGTTTGAGAAATTTCTCATGGGAAGAATGATTTTTTTTTGGAGAAAGTGTTTAATATCTTAGCTCAAAGAATAGGACCTAGGTTAACAAAGATACATTCTCACATCTCCATTGTTGGAGTAGTACTCATTGGCAAGGAGAACTGCAAAGACCTATCAAGGAATATTAATCTTACCCTCATCTTTAATGACTTATGGAAATGCATATGTGAAGGAGATGATGAAAATCTTCCTGCCATGCCGACATAACACAAAGAGTTATCCATTTGAGAGAACAAGGATAGATTATACCCTAGGTTTTAGTTTGTAAGTGAAGTGATAAGTCATCATATAGTTCCAATTAAAATTTCTTATGGTGCATTGAAAAATCTAAAAGATATCTATGACTCACACTCAAAATTAGAAGTTTTCTAGTGTATGCTAAAACTCGTTAACCTTGAGTTGAAATACGATGACCCCTTAGCCCTAGGATATGATATTAGAGCCCTCATGCATGATGTAGATGCCACTAGAGTTAAAATTCACATTCTTCTAAAATCCTTTATCAGGGCCATCTTGTTGGTATTATGATGCATGTGTTGTACTTGATGGCAACAAACTCATAGCAGAACATCTCACTTGTACATGGTAACTAGATGAATATTCAGAAGAGATATCAGATGTGATAGAATGCATGACATGAGTGTTTACAGATATGATGAAATGCAGGGCAGCTTCAAGGAATTAGTTTAGAAGGAAACTCACTCAGATGAAAGATCACAGTATTGCAGGTAAATAGTAAAGAATTACAAATCAGTCTTCACAGAATGGAGAAATAGGGGTATATGCAGGTTCAGCTTGACCAAGCTACATATACACGGACGTTAATAGAACAAAATGCATGTAAAACATACACATTCACCTTCACAAAAGGAAAAGTGCGTATACCTTGGAAAAGTAATTTTTTGGTCCGAAGTATTTGGTCCATGGTAATCTGATCCATGGTATTTGTCCTAGGTATCGGGTCCGAGGTATTGACCCCAGGTATTTGGTCCAAGGTATTGGTCCTAAGTAGTTTTGGTCCATGGTATTGAGAAAGGCCTAAAACTATAAAAGGAGGAGAAGATCATTAGGCCAAGTGTACAAGCATTTGAATATCTGATGAAGTGTGAGATCCAGTATGCAGGTTATGGGTTTATGATGTTCTGCTTGATCTGAACCAAGGAGAAGCCTTAGCGGTTGATGGAGGACAAGATCTAATGATGGATCTGGATCTTAAGGCTTGGAATGAATAATATTTATATGGTTTGATCATGTTTATTCTAGATCTGTATACTAATGCATGTGTTGTTCTGTAAATATTATGATCTGGTTATAACTGAAGTCTTGAATAACTGCAAAATTATGAATGAATATTTACAGATGTATACGCTGGTTGACTTTGGTAAAATCACTTATACATGTAGGTTCAACACATCGAAGTAGCGTACACCTTGTGAACTATAATTTGTGAAGTTGCAATTGGTTCTTGTTGCAGAAATCTGGGTTTTTCTTTATGTTCTAGTGACTGCATTCTGATTGATTGATTGTGATTTGCTTCAGTAATGATGGATGAGATCTAATAATGGATCAAAATCATAATGGCTTATCATTATGTGATCTGATGGGCTAGATCTAGTTGCTAACACATGTATTATCCTTTATATGTGATGATCTGGGTATGTCTAAAGTCGGGAAGTGCAGCGAAGCTATAGGTAAGTATTTGCAAATCTATACGTTGGTTCACTTTCATGAAGTTGCTTATACATGCTGGTTTGACTCTTCCAAGTTGCATGTACACTCTAATGCATGGTTTTGAGGTTATAGCTGGTTCTAATTAATGATTCAGTGTTATGGGTACAAATCTGTGTATTGGCTACAGTGATCTCTTTGTTCCAGTTGATTTTGATTAAAGTATGAATGAATGGTTGATTTAGTTGCGTCAGAGTTTCAAAGGTTGTTAGTGATTGGTTGAGCAAGGTTGATTCAGAAGTAATGATTGAGTTTAAGTGATTAGTTGATGCAGATATAGTTGATGGTTGTATTTCAGTGGTGATTGATTTGAGCTTCAATGTTGTTGATGGGTCCAGTATGAAAATTGGATGAAACGTGACCTTCGGATTATGATGTTGTGTTCGAGGAGTATCTAGTCTAAAAATTTATGAAACGAGGTCCCTAGAGGAAGAGAGAAGGTTGTAGCCTTCTGTAGGTCGGTGCCTATGTACTAGTAAAGATATCGGCTAGTATAAGAGCTACGGGGTTGTAGCTCCCTTCCAATAGAAGCTAGAGAACGAGAGAAGGTTGTAGTCTTCTGCAAGTAGAAGCCTGCGTACTGGTATGAGTCTGCACCAATACATTGTTGTAAACAGATTTTATTATATGAAAAGAAGACAGACACAATAGCAGCAGGTGGTTTTCACCCACATTGGGTTTCCACCTTAAATCTTGGTGTTCATGTGTGTTGCTTATGTGTGATGGTTCATTCTTTTATTAACTGCATATGGTTACTGCTTAATGTTTAATAAAGTACTGATGCACAGATTAAAGATAAACATATGATGTATTAAATGAATCATTAGTTTTCTAGATATATGTTTGTTTCCTTAAGCACATTTGCCTGTACATGTGGGTCACCCACATGGAAGTAGCGTATACAAATTTGAGTGTGAAATAAAAATATTATTGACTTGAATAATACTGATTCACCCCCCCGCTCTCTGTATTATTTCCAGCAATTGGTATTAGAGCATGTCCTTTGGTAGAAGCTTGATCGCTTGAAGGAGATCCGTAGAACAATGGGAAAGAAGCTAAATAAGAAAGCATCTTAGAAGAAGAAGACATATCAAAGGAACTATGAAAGTGGGAGAATCGATTGGGGATTATGTGGAAGCAACTCTTCAGATTCAGAATCACCTTAGAATGAAGATGAACAAGCAAAAAAACTATCAGGTATGAATTTGTTATCCTCTGGTGATACATTTCTCCATCCTTTTGAAGATGATGAAAGTGATAGCGAAACAACTGAATTTTCTCTTATGGGTAAGAAAGAAAGATATCAAATAGAGGCAAAATTTAAAAGGCTTACAGACAAGATAAGAGATCAACAAGATCTATTGGACAAAAGGGAATGTGCCTTCAAAGAAGAAGCTACCAATCTAAAAGCTCAACTAGAGGAAGGAAACAAGGAAAAGGAAGATCAATGTCAAACGCTGTAGGATGAAGCAACATCATTAAGAAATGAAGTAAATAAAAGGAGCATAACAATCAAGAAACTCAAAGATAGATCCAGATACTATGAAAGTCTTGAAGCTAAGATCGTCTCTCTAAAAGAAGACCTTGAAAAATCAAATAAGCAAAATGAATAACTACTCCAAGCTCTTGAAGAACAAGAAAATGAAGCTCTCGAATTAAGGAAAAAATTTGAAGAATGAAGAAAAGTGGAATAAATCATGAAAAGTAGTATCTTGAAAAGGAAGAGAAATATCAGGTGGAGGTAAATATACTAGAAGGTGAATTAGAAGAAAAGGATAAGCTTTTATGATTTCAAGATATCACTAAGATTTTGGATGATATTCTTAGTAGTCAAAGGTCTCCTGCCATCAAATCTGGTCTTTGTTTCCATGAATCTGTTGAAGGTGAATCTAGCTCACAAGCTAACGCAAGGAACTCTAATGTAAAACCTGAAATTCTCAATAAGGAGATGAGAGGTCAATCCCATCAACGACCAAGGAAAGAAAATCTTTTACTCCTAAATATGGAAGTGATTTTGGGTTATTTCCTCAAATGAATAATGTTTAATGCTTTATAAGTCATAGTCTTGGACATGTTGCAGGAAGATGCAAAAGTAGAATGGCTCAAGACCATCACACAGAAAGATCATCCGCTTCTAGGTACTTTAAGGGATATTGTTTTTCTTGCAATATGTTTGGTCACAAGGTCATTGACTGCTATAGAAGAAACATGAAACATGTAAGATGTTATGCATGTAACAAATTTGGACATATAGCAAAGAAATGCAGGAGAAAATTTTGGGCACCATACCAAAAGGAGAAAACATCATCATGCTCGAAGATATGGAAGAAGAAGGAAGTACAGTCAGAAAAATGTGGCATGGCACAATGTATAGACATGATAGACTCAAGGGAAGCTGAAAGTATGGAACTTCAATGTTCCAAATCTCATACGCAAGTTTCATGAAGACAAGTCACTTATATACGTGAGTTCGAAGCTGCACAGTGGTGTATATGTAGGTTTGAGAAAAATGCAGTGGGACAGACCCAGAAAAACTGATTTGATATGTTTCAGACAATTATTAGTTATCTTTTCTATCATGATGATAGATGACTATAGTCTTTGAATGTTATTTAGAAGTGTTTTTATCCTCACAAATTGTTGATAACTTGATGTATATCTGATTGATGATGATGCCCTGATACTTCTTACTAATATATGCAATGATCAGATCTGATAGTGAACAGGTGGAACAGGTTCAGAGGGAGAACATGCTATGCTTCTAATAAAGCATTGTTGGCATTATGTTTAGAAGTCCTTGGTACCTAATCAATGATAATGATGCCTATATGGCTAAATGATAATCTTGCTATGTTACGGTTATGAGTTGCCCATGATAAAAGCTCATATGATTCTTGGGGTCACATAGTTGGTATTCAGATCAGATTTATGGATGATTGTAAATGCCTTTTTGATGATGCATATAGTACATATATGTTGCTTACATGGTGTTCTTCATAAGGACAAGGAGAAGTACAAAGCTTGAGTACACAACTTCATTATTTGATGATAAGCCACTCATTTCTTTTATGCTTCTGTCATCATGCCTTCAAGGATGCATAAAGTTCATATGGTGCAGGATTCCTATAGTTCTTGGATCTCACATGGATGAGGAGTGTTGCTGTTGATGATATCCAAAAATCTTGACAAATGGTCATGAGCTCATGGTTTGCTAGATACATATTTCTATGATGGATACATGGATGATTACTTAAGTTACATATTGACAAATGTTGTTGGTTGGCCAAGAGAGTGGTGCTATTGCAGGTCTCATGAAGACACAACTATTTGAAGACATGGATATTCGAATACATGGCTTTTAATGATGATGAATGATTTTTAATGATGATGAGTTCTTACCTTATGATGATAAGTTGATACTCACATATGTTGATTATCATGGTTAATACTTATCAAATGTGGGGTGTTCCGTAGTGATGATACATGATTGATATATTGAAGGTTCTTGTGGAAAGATCATGTAGTTCTTGATGATGATGTTACGATCATAAATATTGACTATGGTGTTTTCACATACATATGATATGATGTGAATAATTTTTTTATTGATTGGAGATATGACATATGCTGAGTTGATTCATGGAAGGAAACAAAGAAAGTCGATCTCGATGAGATCAAGAGGATGAGTTGATATCTATATGCAGACATACTTCTTAACAGATTGATGATATTTACATATACAAGCTGCTGGTTTGGATGCTGATAGATTCTTATGGTGCAGATCATACACGGTGTATGATAGTTGTTGATGACTATCATGGTCTTTTTTAGACATTTGGTCTCTATTATAAATGCCATATCATTCGATGTAAAGGGCATATAAAGATCCATGATACTCTACATGTGCTCAGGGGGAGCATGGATGATATAATGCATCTAAACATATACAAAAGAGGAGTTTAATTAGAAAATTCAACATGTGCTTAGGGGGAGCATGATCAATGTTTATTCAGTTGTTTAGATATGGAAGCCTTCTTTTTGGTCCACCATTTTCCCTTGATGTCAAAGGGGGAGAGAGTGACTTGGTGTGGTTGTTGCCATCAAGTCCAAAGGGGGAGATTGTTGGTATTATGATGTATGTGTTTCACTTGATGGCAACCCACTTGTAGCAAAACATCTCACTTGTATATGGTAACTAGATGAATCTTCAGAAGAGATATCAGATGTGATTGAATACATGATAGGAGTGTTTACAGATATGATGAAATGCAGGGTAGATTTAAGCAATCAGTTTAGAAGGAAACTCACTCAAATGAAAGATCACAGTATAGTAGGTAAACATCAAAGAATTACAGATCAGTCTTCACAGAATGGAGAAAGAGGGGTATACACAGGTTCACCTTGACCAAGCTGCATATACACGCAGGTTAACATAACAAAAGGTGCGTAAGTGTACACACACACCTTCACAAAAGTAAAATCATGTATACCTTGGGAAACTAAGTTTTTGGTCCGAAGTATTTGGTCCATGGTATTTTGATCCATGATATTTTGATCCATGGTATTGGTCCTAGGTATCGGGTCTGAGGTTTTGACCCTAGGTATTTGGTACAAGGTATTGGTCCTAAGTGGTTTTGGTCCATGGTATTGAGGAAGGCCTAAAACTATAAAAGGAGGAGAATATCATTACGCCATGTGTACAAGCATTTGAATATCTGATGAATTGTTAGATCTAGTGTGTAGGTTATGGGTTTATGAAGCTCTGCTTAATCTGAACCAAGGAGGAGCCCTAGTGGTTGATGGAGGACAAGGTCTAATGATGGATTGGGATCTTAAGGCTTGGAATGAATAATATTTATATGGTTTGATTATGTTTATTCTATATTTATATACCCCTGCATGTGTTGCTATGTAAATATTATGATCTGGTTATAACTGAAGTCTGGAATAGCTGCAAAACTATGAATGAATATTTATAGATGTATATGTTGGTTGACTTTGGTAAAGGTATGTATACACACAGGTTCAACACATCGAAGAAGCGTACACCTTGTGAACTATGATTTGTGAAGTTGCAATTGGTTCTTGATGCAGAGATCTGGGTTTTGCTTTATGCTCTAGTGATTACATTCTGATTGATTGATTGTGATTTGCTTCAGTAATGATGGATGAGATCTAATAATGGATCAGAATCATAATGGCTAATCATTATGTGATCTGATGGGTTAGATCTAGTTGTTAACACAAGTATTATCCTTTATATGTGATGATCTAGGTATGTCTAAAGTCGGGAAGTGCAATGAAGTTATAAGTAATTATTTGCAGATCTATACGCTGGTTCGCTTTGATGAAGTTGTGTATACATGCTGGTTCAACTCTTCCAAGTTGTGTGTAATCTCTAATGCATGGTTTTGAGGTTATAGTTGCTTCTAATTAATGATGCAGTGTTCTGGGTACAAATCCGTGTATTGGCTACAATGATCTCTTTGTTCTAGTTTATTTTGATTAAAGTATGAGTGAATGGTTGATTCAGAAATTAATGATTGAGTTTAAGTGATTGGTTGATGCAGATATAGTTGCTGGTTGTATCACAGTGGTGATTGATTTGAGCTTCAATGTTGTTGATGGGTTCAGTATGAAAATTGGATGAAATGTGGCCTTCATATTATGATGTTGTGTTCCAGGAGTATCAAATCTGAAAATTTATGAAACGAGGTCCCTAGAGGAAGAGAGAAGGTTGTACCCTTCTGTAAGTCGACGCCTACGTACTAGTAAACATATCGGCTAGTACAAGAGCTAGGGGATTGTAGCTCCCTTCCAGTAGAAGTTGAAGAATGAGAGAAGGTTGTAGCCTTCTGTAGGTAGAAACCTACGTACTAGTATGAGTCTGCACCAGTACATTATTGTAAACAAATTTTCTTATTATTAAAAGAAGACAGAGACAACAGTAGTAGGTGGTTTTCACCCACATTAGGTTTCCACCTTAAATCTTGGTGTTCATGTGTGTTGCTTATGTGTGATGGTTATGTTAGCTCTGGTACATGTTGTTGATGTTCGAGGAGCAGAAGTAAGCTTGGTCCTTGGTTCTACTTAAAGAAGGCCTACACCAGTTATCCTTGCCTTTTTCATTTCCCTCGCCCATTCCCCTCTCACCTCTTTTACATATGCTGTTTTTTAAAATCGTATAAATTTCTTTTCCTTAAGCCCCGGGCATTAAAACCCCAAAGCCCATATAACTGCATGCCTTCACAAACACCACTCTTCGCCACCCCCAATCCAGTTTTTCCCTGTCACATCAAATGAAGTCCGCACGGTCAAATCCCTACCATCCGATCATCTACCACGCGATCCAACGACATTCACTCCTCCCGCGCCCTTGAAGTGACAACCAATTAACTCATGATTAAAAGTGGTTTCGTTTATTCCCCGCCACCACGTGTCATACGTTGACTGGCATCGCTCGCCCTCGTACCTTTACCGCCCATTGACCGAAAGCGGTGTGATAAATATCGCTCATCACCAAAACCGTCCTCCCCGCTCGTTAACCCCCACGCATCTGCGACGTCTGATGATCGTTGGATCTATCCACCCAAGATCCAACGGCCTCCATCCACCCTACTTCCATACCTCCCGGTACTCCTACCAAGCTGTATTCGCTGTCTAATCTGTTCAATCCAACAACCAATTTGTTCCTCCATCCAGTTCGTCAATCTACTGTGTAGTCCACATCCTTGACCTGTCCATGCACCCGAAGGATGAAGGTAACCAGTTACTAGTGCACGTTGCATTTGCTCCTCAACAATTTCTTTCAAGAGACAGGATGGCCGAGAACGAGAAGGACAAGCCTCAAGAAGATAAATATATTTAAGAGTTATGAAATTTTATCCATAAGACACTCCACTTGCCCGAGAAGGACAACAGAGCACCTGAGAAGATCATATTTGTTCACTAAAGTGGGCAAATTGCACCAGAAACTTCATTAGGTAGTTAAAGCGATTGGTGGTCAGTTATGACCCCTCCATGCCTAGAATAGCATAACTTTTTTGTAATGAAACTCTATATATACACAAAAACAGATGTAATCAAGGTTGATGGTTGTTGTTTTGATGTAAAGTTCAACTTCTGGAGACTGTAACTACTGTGATACTTGTAGTGTCTCCTCTTCATTTTCAGCTAATACAAGCTTATTTTGTTGTTAATTGTTCACTGTCCATTTCTATTTTGTTCTAGGTTGTGCCTGTTATGCAATTTTCATGAACTCTTGATGTTTAGCATTAGAGGAGCTGTCATCCTACCTCTGTATTAAAGTCTTGTATGTATCAGGGAATGTATTATTCAGGTTTCTATTTACTTAGTGCCAGAGATTTGTCATCCTGTCTGTGCATTAGGAGATAGATTTGCGGACCTCTTTACTGGTTGAAGCTAACCATCACATGGTCTTGTGCATCTGCTAGTGTGGTCAGTATTCTCCATATTCACCTAATCCTTAAATTGTGAGTAATTGGTGGTCTAAAGCCTCATAGTCTGGGGGTGTTCACGCATGTTTGGAGTTAACCATGGTAGAAGTGCTTATCTGGCTTGAACAAGCATCATTCCTTCCATTCATCCATTTCCAACATTTAGTTGAGTTTTTAATGTTCTCAGGCATTTCCGAGGTACAACCTAGGAGAGTTTCTTGGGGAGATAACATTAATTGGCGCCGCTGCCGGGGATAGGAGATTGAAGCTCGGCTTCCCTAGGAAATAACACAGTTCCAGCTTTGATGATAGACAAAGTCTGGACATATTTCTAGTTGTAATCATCTATCTGGAAACTCTACTGGAGGAAGACCAACCTTTGGCGACTCCACATTGCAGTCTTGGCCCAGTTTGTGAGGCATACTTGAAGAAATCCTTAGAAATCACCAGCGGAACTAGTGCCTGACCCTGAGAAGATTGTTAAGCAGAAGAAAACATTGCAGAAAGGAGCATCAGGATCAGGTAAGCCCAAGAAATCTTATGTCTCTCTGCAAGAGAAGGTTATAGTTGAGAATATACAGTTTGAAGATCCAGAGCCTAGTATTGCTAGTGAGAAAATAGCTTCAGAGATTCATAAAGCTCCTTGTTCGTTCAATTCCCCTTTGGATCTTAGTTCAAAGAAAGCATCCCATACAATCCATCACGTTCCTTTGTCTCTGTCATCCATTGCATTGTCCCATACAACTCAATCTACTAGTATCCTTTCACCTACCCCAGTCATGGCAGGCCAACAGGCACCCACGAAGATGGAAAGAATCATAGCTGTCAAGTATGGACCCTTGGTCTTGCCTGTTCCTTTGAATGCCATGCCTGAAGGAGAATATCATAAATACATGCCTAAGTTCACTGGTATAGAGGGAGTAATAGATGAAGAGAACCTTGAGCCTTTTTATAGTTATGCTGATAACTTAGATATTAGTGAAGATGATGTGTGGATGAGAGATTTTGTCCAGAGCCTTGATGGAGAGGCTAAAAAGTGGTTCAGAGAATTTACCCCTAGGTCTGTAACAAACATTGAAGCTTTAGATGATGCATTTTTGAAGCATTGGGGGGATACGAAAGACTTTCTTTACTATCATACCAAGTTTGGAAACCTCAAGAGGGAAAATGGGGAATCATTACATGAGTTTAATAAGAGATTTAACCATATGTATGGTAAGATACCACCTGAACTAAAGCATACTCCCACCTCTTCCAAACTTACTTATGCCAATGCTTTTGATTCTAATTTCTGCCTATTATTGAGAGAAAGAAGATGTGCTATCCTGGCTGATATGCAAGATGCAGTTCTAGAAGTAGAATCTAATATTATGGATGCAGAAAAACTCAAAATTCATGCTGATAGAAGGAGGCAGAGAGGCGAGGCTTCTTCTTCCTTTGCTTCATCTTCAGAGCCAAAGTAAGACAAAATGACTAGAATGATAGAGTCATTGGCTGCTGAGATATCTAAGCTAAAGGTTGAGCAGAACTCTGGGAAGGCAAGGCTTCCAAACACATTTTCTCCAAGAAATGAAAATCCATTCAAAAGAGCAAATGAACAGTTGCAAATCATTCAGAGTGGTAAAGGAGCAAATGAAGAACAAAGAGTTAAAGCTCCTTTCCAAAATGTAGTCATGGAGGAGGATCAGTTTGAAGATGAGGATGAAATTCATTACATGGAAGATAAAGGTAGTGTTGCCTTTTTGACATTGGCTACATATGAAGAATCATTGCTACAGGACCAAACAAGTTAAAGGTGGGATAGAGAGGCTGTTCTGCAAACTAATAAGCAGCAAAGATACAATCTAAGGTCAAAAGCAAACAATGTCAAAGAGAATCCTGCCCAAAAAGTTGTTGTCCCAATAGAGTCACAGAATATCAGACAGAGAAGACCAACAACTGAACCAATCATCCTCAAAGCACCAGTTAAAGAGGTAAGAGGTTCTGACAAGTTACCTTCATCTCTCAGTTTTGAATCAGAAGTTCAGAAGTTAAAAATATATGTGCCTCTGATAGAACTAGTAAAGAGTGAAGTTTTTAGAAAGCCTATCCTTGATGCTCTTGAGCTAAAAGCCACACAAACCTCCACTAACTTTGTCAATTTGCAAGATGATAAGCCTACAGTTGTTCTTAGCCCAATGACTGAACCTGTTGATGATAATTCTCCGTCATTTTATGTCTCCTTGACCATTCATGACAAAATCCTCCATAACTACCTGCTAGACATAGGGGATAACCACAATCTGATGCCTAAAGCTGTCATGGAAGTTTTAGGCCTTGATATCACCAGACCATATCATGATTTATTCTCATTTGATTCAAGAAAGGTGAAATGTCTAGGGTTGATGAAAGATATAGACACTACCCTAACTCAACTGCCCATGAAGAGTATGATGATGGATATTGTGGTAGCGCATGTCCCTCCCAAGTTTGGCATGCCATTGTCCAGAGGATGGATTAAGAGACTAGGTGGGACATTGCAAAATGATCTATCTTATGCCACTCTCCCAGTTTTTGGAGGAGAGAGCAGGAGGTTGTATAGAGAAGCACAACTAGCATACATCATCAGTGATGCGAAGAGTCCTTGTAATCATCCTATTTATGCGGTGGACACTAATTTTGGAGCCTGTATCCTCCAAATAGAAGAATCCCAGAAGGCCTCAATGCAGCTGAAAAAACCAATAGTTCAAGTTGAGGAACAATAAGGAATTCCAGTTTGGGAGATGTTCTTTGGTGGAGCATGTTCCAGGGAGACTGCAGGAGCAGGGGTGGTGGTGATATCTCCAAAACAAGAAAGCACACATCTGTCTTTTAAGCTGGCTTTTCAAGTCACTAACAATATAGCAGAGTATGAGGCTCTGATATTGGGCCTTAACGTAGCAAAAGATAGAGGAATCAGAAACATAAAGGTGTTTGGAGATGCTGATGTGATCATTCAATAGGTAAACAAAACATTTCAAGCAAAGCACCCAAGGCTAAAAGCATACAGAGATGAGGTATGGAGACTCAAAAATACTTTTGACAATTTTTGTATCTCATATATCCCTAGAGCCAAAAATTAGCTTACTAATTCCCTTGCTGTGTCTACTAGCATGTTCATCCCTCCCATGCCTCCCAAACTAGTTTATGAAGTCCAAATGAAATATAGACCATCCTTGCCTGACAATGTCTAGCATTGGAAAGATTTTGAAGATGATGATGAAGTGAATAGGTTCCTGCAAGTCATTGATGAATGAAGCCTTGGAAGAAGATCCCCAATCCCAGCCTAGAAACAAAATTGGCAAATATAGGATTGTCCAACTTCCCAACAATCATATACCTAAAGGTTTAATTCCTCTATAAAGACTGTTTGACAAGAATGATGTGCCTTATAAGGCTGCCCAAAAAGAAGATCAATTTGCAGTCTGTAAGCATAATATAGGGAGTCCAGGTCAGCCAAGATATATAAATCTGCCCACTCACCTGTCTGCTAACCAAAGTTCTGAATACTACAATTTAATGAAGCAATTTGCTGATGTTTTTGCCTAGGACTATAGTGACCTGAAAACATATGACAAAAAGATCATCCAACATAAAATTCCTCTAAAGAAAGACACCATCCCTTTCAAGCAGAAGCTAAGACCAATAAACCCTTTTCTCCTTCCTCTGATTGAAAAAGAAATCAAGAAATTACTGGCTACCAAAATCATAGTTCCTCTCAGATATTCAAAATGGGTAGCCAATTTGGTTGTGGTGAGGAAGAAAAGTGGAGAAATCAAACTCTGTGTTGATTTTAGAAACTTAAACAAATGCTCTAAGAAATATAATTACCCTCTACCCAAGATGGAGCATTTGTTGCAAAAGGTCTCAGGAGCCAAAGTGATGTCTTTCTTGGATGGATTTTCTAGATTTAATTAGGTTGTTGTGCATCCAGATGATCAAGAGAAGACTGCATTCACCACTCCTTGGGGCACTTTTATGTATTCCAATATGCCTTTTGTCCTGATGAATGTTGGAGCCACCTTTCAGAGAGCTATGGATATAGCATTTCTGGGAGAGAAGGATAAGTTTGTCCTTATCTACCTTGATGATATAACAGTATACTCTAGCAACCATTTTGACCATTTGTAAGATTTGAAGAAAGTGTTCCTAAAGTGCAGGAGGTTTGGGATTTTAGTCAATCCTAAAAAGTCACAATTTGCTTTAGAGGAAGGTAAGCTGTTAGGACATGTGGTTTCTGCTGCAGGTGTCAAAATTGACCCAGAAAGAGTAAGGGCAATACAAACTTTATCTGTCCCTAGATCAAAGAAGGACATCTAGTCCTTTCTGGGAAAGATAAATTTTGTGAGGTTTATCCCAAATTTTTCATAACTTGTGAAGCATATTACCTCCATGTTGAAAAATGGGTTAGAGATCAAATGGACTGATATAGCAAGAAGATCCTTTGAGTCCATCAAGAAATCTATTATGGAAGCTCCTACTTTAATCAACCTAGATTACAACAAGGAGTTCCATATATTTTCTTTTGCCTCTAATGACACCCTTGCAGTAGTTTTATTGCAAGTAGATGAAGAAGGCTCAGAGCATCCAGTGGCATTCTTCAGCAAAACCTTAAGGGATGTTGAGCTGAGGTATGATATCATTGAAAAGCATGCATATGCTCTTATCAAGTCTTTGAAAGCTTTAAGAGTTTATATTTTGCATTCCAAGACAATTGCATATGTGCCCTCTGCTTCAATAAAAGATGTCTTAACATAGCCTAATGCTGATGGAAGAAGGGCTAAATGGATTTCAAAGTTAATTGAGTTTAATATAGAATTGAAGCCCACTAAGCTTGTCAGAGGTCAAGGTCTTGCCAGACTATTGGTTGAAGAAAATTGCAGAACATTGGACATAAATCTCATAAGCACAATTGCAGAAAATGGTCAAATAGAAGGAGAGGAAGCAGTTGAACCAGGGAAAAATCAGTCATTAGCAGAAAATCTAGCTTCTTGTGATTGGTACTTTGTAATAGTTAAATTTTTGCTGAAGCTAGAAATCCCTCCAGGCCTTACTCAAACCCAAGCTAGAACTGTTAAACTCAGGGCAGCAACATATTGCATCCATGAAACTTTTCTCTATTGGAGGGACTCCTCTAGAATGCTTTTGAGGTGTCTCGATAAAGAACAATCAATGGAGGTTATGCAACAGTTTCATTCCAGCATGTGTGGAGGACACCATTACTGGAAAACTACAGCCCACAAGATCCTGAGAGCTAGGTACTATTAGCCCACCTTATTTTCTAATGTCTTTTCATTTGTTAAATCTTGTGACAGGTGCCAAAGATTTGAAGGGAAACAACAATTGAAGTCCCTGCCCTTAAAACCAATACATGCAAATGGCCCTTTTCAGTAGTGGGGCTTGGATTTCATTGGAGAGATCAATCCACATTCCAGTGGCCAACACAGATGGATCTTAGTAGCCACTAATTATTTTACTAAATGGATTGAAGTGATCCCTACCAGAAAGGTTGATCATAATGTGGTCATGAAGTTTTTGAGCATATCTTCACCAGATTTGGTTGTCTGCATAAATTGGTCACAGACAATGCAACAACCTTCAAGGAAAAATAATTGGTGGATATGTGTGACTCAGTGGGCATTAAGCTAGTTCATTCCACCTCCTACTATCCTCAAGGAAATGGTCTAGCAGAATCCTCCAACAAAAGCTTGATAAGGATAATCAAAAAGTTGTTGGAAGAAAACAAAAAGAATTGGGATTCTAAGCTCAAATATGCACTATGGGCTAACAGAGTGACCATTAAGAAATCCACAGGGAATTCTCCATTAAAGCTGGTGTATGGCACTAAGGTTGTATTCCCAATTCAGTTAACTCTCCCTGTGGTAAAATTCCTGCAAGAAGAATAGAATGAGGAAGAAGATATGGCAAAAAGGATCACTAATTTAGCAGAGGTACACCAAATCAGAGAACAGCTGGTTGAAAAGTCTGCAGCACATCACAAGAAGATCAAGGAAGCTTTTGACAAAGGGACAAAATCAGATAATTTTCGGATCGGAGACCTGGTTCTTAAGTGGGATGCACTGAAAGAAAAGAAAGGAAACCATGGGAAGTTTGATGCTTTCTAGATAGGGCCTTTTATCATTTCTCAGATTCAAGGGAACAATACCTTCATGTTGAAAAGTATGGGAGGAGAAGAAGTTTTTGATGGCCCAGTTAATGGGCTTTTTCTTAAAATTTATGTTATTTAAGGTTTTTTGGTTTTAAAATTGTAAATATGTTGTTTTATCAGTTTTAGTGTGAGCTCAGTTAGACTCCATGCGCAATGGAACACTAAGAAATTTTTCCAATTGGTTTTCACAGGAAAGGCATTGATCTGAGGGTTCTTGAGACCTCACAGGGAGGATCGCATCCCCAGAAGGAGCCAGTGTTAGCTCTGCTACATGTTGTTGATGTTCGAGGAGCAGAAGTAAGCTTAGTCCTTGGTTCTACTTAAAGAAAGCCTACATCGGTTATCCTCACCTTTTCCATTTCCCTCGCCCATTCCCCTCTCACCTCCTTTACATATGCTACTATTTAAAATTGCATAAAGTGTTTTTCCTTAAGCCCCGGGCATTAAAACCTCGAAGCCCATATAACCACATGCCTTCACAAACACCGCTCTTCGCCACCCCCAATCCAATGTTTCCCTGTCACATCAAATGAAGTCCGCACGGTAAAATCCCTACCATCCAATCATCTACCACGCGATCCGATGGAATTCGCTCCTCCCGCACCCACGAAGTGACAGCCGGTTAACTCGTGATCAAAAGTGGTTTCTTTTATTCCCCACCACCACGCATCATACGTTGATTGGCATCACTCGCCCCCGTACCTTTACCGCCCATTGACCAAAAGCAGTGCGATAAATACCGCTCACCGCCAAAATTGTCCTCTGCACTCATTAACCTCCATGCATTTGCCCTATGACCGTTGGATTTGTCCACCCGAGATCCAACAGCCTCCGTCCACCCTACTTCCATACATCCCAGTACTCCTGTCAAGTCGTATCTGTTGTGTAATCTGTTCAATCCAACGGCCAATTTGTTCCTCCATCCAGTTCGTCCACGTCCTTGACTTGTCCCATGCACCTAAAGGACGAAGGTGACCAGTTACTAGTGCACGACATATTTTCTCCTCAACAACTACTTTCAAGAGACAGGATGGTTGAGAACGAGAAGGACAAGCCTCGAGCAGATAAATATATTTAATAGTTATGAAATTTTATCCATATGACACTCCACTTGCCTGAGAAGGACAACAGATCACCTGAGAAGATTGGATTTGTTCATTGAAGCAGGCAAATTGCACCAGAAACTTCATTAGGCAATTAAAGTGCTTGGTGGTCAATTATGACCCCTCCATGCCTAGAATAGCAGAATGTTTTTGTAATGAAACTCTATATATACCCAAAAACAGATGTAATCAAGGTTTATGGTTGTTGTTTTGATGTAAAGTTCAACTTCTGGAAACTGTAACTACTGTGATACTTGCAGTGTCTCGTCTTCATTTTCATCTAATACAAGCTTCTTTTGTTGTTAATTGCTCACTGTCCATTTCTATTATATTCTAGGCTGTGCCTGTTATGCAGTTTTCATGAACTCATGATGTTTAGCATTAGAGGAGCTATCATCCTACCTCTGTGTTAAAGTCTTGTATGTATCAGGGAATTTATTATTCAGGTTTCTGTTTACTTAGTGCCAGATATTTGTCATCCTGTCTGTGCATTAGGAGATAGATTTGCAGACCTGTTTACTTGTTGTAGCCAGCCATCACATGGTCTTGTGCATCTGCTGGTGTGGTTAGTATTCTCCATATTCACCTAATCCTTAAACTGTGAGTAATTGGTGGTCTAAGCCTTGTAGTCTGGGGGGTGTTCACGTATGTCTGGAGTTAACCATAGTAGAAGTGGTTATCTGGCTTAAACAAGTATCATTCCTTCCATTCATCCATTTCCAACATTTAGTTGAGTTTGTAATGTTCTCGAGCATTTCCGAGCTAGAACCTAGGAGAGTTTCTTGGGAGATAACAGGTTCACTCTATTATTAACTACATATGGTTACTGTTTAATGTTTAATAAAGTATTGATGCATAGATTAAAGATCAACATATGATGAATTAACTGAATCATTAGTTTGTTGGATATACGCTTGTTTCCTTAAGCACAGTTTCTTGTACACACGGGTTACCCACATGGAAGTAGCGTATACAAATTTGAGTATGAAAGAAAAATATTATTGACTTGACTAATACTGATTCACCCCACCCCCCCAAGTATTATTTGCAACACATCTATCATACATACTCTCGCTACCTCCAATCCCTACAAGCTAGTGCACAACTCAAGGCCATTACTTTTGACACCCTGATAGACATGTTCTTAAAAAGAGAGAAATATTTCAGGAAAGGAAGACAACCTCTCAACCCTGTGAAGAAGCAATATTTTTGGTTCAGGAAAAGAAGCATTAGTCATGCGATTCTCCAAAAATAAGAGGACATGGAAAGAAGAATCACAAAGGAAGTGGGGGTAAAAACCATAAAGGATAAATATATGATCTCTCTTGCATTTTTTTTGTTAGAGATGGAAATGATGCATCCACATGAAAAATTCCCTAGGAGAGAAGTAAGAAAGACTAAAAAGAAGATAAAGGTAAAACACCAAATCCAACAAAAGGTAAATCACATGAATCTATTCATTACATTGTTGCTCATTGCAATAATGGAGTAACTGAATATTTGTTTCCCACTTCATTTTCTTCTTGAAAAGATTCACGACTGCTTGATACAGGTGAAAAATCCTATATGAACTTTCAAAAACACATCTTTAAATACCCCAATGAAAATGTAGATGGAATAGTGTACTTTGTATATAAGTTAAATCTTAAGCCATTTGGACTTGGCACCATTGGGATTAAACTACCTTGACTTCCTAATTTTCTTTTGCATGATTTATTCTACTTTCTAGAACTATAGGGAAACCTATTATCCCTTGTTCATATTCATCAATTGGGCCAATGTATTCATGTGTTTTTATGGAAAATTAGAGATTGGGAAAGCATACGAAAACACAATTTTTATGACTGGAGTAGAAGAGGAATGAATATTGATGCTACAATGAACATCTACTCATGCTCACAACTTTGCATGCATTTTTCGATACAATAAAGTTACATTTCCATCCAGAATTTTATGGCATGTCAGATTTGAACATATTAATTATGACAATCTTCTTTTGCTAAAAAAGAATGGTGTGTCTAGGTGACTGACTATTCCAAGGAAACTAAAGCAATGTGATGCTTGTATCTTAGGAAAACATGTCAAACAACCATTTCATGATTATTCTTCTAAAGCACATAGAAAGCCTGAATTTATTCATTTTAATTTATGCGGCCCTATTATTATTCCATATGAAAATAGTAATATATAAATGATGCCTTTTATTATTTATTACACCAAGATTCATAGGGTATACTTGTTGAAATTATATCAGAAGCTTTTGAAACTTCCAAAAAATCTTATGCATGGATTGAAAATTATGCATAAGCACATATTGGATCCCTTCACACTAATAATGGAAAAGAATATATTTTTTAATGAATATGAAAACTATATTTTCCAACATGGAATTCAAAATCAAACTATAGCTCCATACAATCATTGGAAAAATGGTGTAGCTAAAGTAATGAATTATACTATCCTATATATGTTTCACTTAGTGATGTTTTTCAAAAATGTGAAGTTAATGTTCTGGGTTGATAAATCATATTTTTATCTCATGCTCTAAAAAATAATAATCCTTATGAAATGTGGTATAAATTCATTTTCTCTATAAGGCATCTCAAGATTTTTTATTACACCTACGATGCCTTGATTCCTAATGAATGAAGAAGCAATCTTGTTGTAAAGAGTCATAAATGCATATTCTTGGGGAATTCAGATACCACTGAATCATATCATCTTTATGGTGAAGTAAATAAGAAATTTGTATTACTAGAGATGTGATTTTTCTTAAATATTCCAAGATTAACAACATTTTTTCGCAACATCTTAATCAGTTGGATAGATTCAATCACATAAAAACTTATCGTGAATTTCATAATGAGATTCCACATCTTGAAAGGGGGATCCTTATCTTGGATCAATTGTGGAATCTTCTTCTATAGCATTATCTCCCCCTCATGAAGTTCTTACCACTTCTTCATATGAGAAAGGCCCTTTGAGTGATTTGATTGAGAGGTTTGGATGGCTAAATCTTGATGCAACCCCATCTCAATCAAAAAGAAACCTAGACCATCTCAATAAGGTCCCCCAAAATCGCTCACCATGATCCGGATTTAAACAGGAACGCAAAAAATTATAGATATAACAATAAATATAGATATGCAGTAGAAATAACACTTCATTTCATTAATATCAAATAAATAAATATTCTTACAAATAGAATGGAAATAAGACTATCTCGAGCGATGGTAGCTTATCTCTGAGAAGAGATGTGGCATCTAAATTCCTCTGAACTATGTTACAATGAGTCTCAAAGGCCTATTTATTATTGAGAAACAATGGAAAACCCTAAAAATCCAAATACTTGACCCTAGGAGATGAAGTGCCAGAGTTGTGGGCCTCGTTTAGGTAAAGTGGTACATCAACTTCCCAGGGTCGTAATTTTGGCATAAAATCTCCATTTGCCTATCATAATACCTCGTTTCAAAGATATCAAAGAGAAGGATGAAAACCAATAGTTAACATAGCTTGGGACATTTTCAATCTCTCATTTTCCCCTAAAAACGCCGTTTAGATCTTCAAAACAGCTCCCAAAGTTCATGACCCAAAAAAATGGCAAAAATAGCAAATTGTGCACAATTAAGGAAATAGAAAAAATGAATGAGATAGTGTTGGGGGTCCAAGTGGAATAGGTAGGTGGCCATCAATATCCACCTGGATCATTTCTCCCCCCTTAGGAAGCAATGGTCCCCATTGCGTGCAAAGCCTCCATGAGGTCAGGAAATTTCTGTTGAACCTTATCCCTGGTGAGATGTTCTGCAATCTCATATGTATCCAGTAATGGTGGGAAGCATGGGCAAGGGTGGCCCATATTGAACACTCGTTACAAGCCAAGGGATGGAGGAATGTTGTGCTCCAAAGCATTGTTTCCCACAACTTTGGTAATGGTGTAAGAACCATATCAGAGTGGTCTGAGTTTCTGATGGGCTCTTATAAGGCATTCTTTCTACAAATGTAACTAGACTTTCTCACCCACCTAAAACTTGTATGGCGCCCAATGTTGATCATGTCACTACTTGTACTTGGAATTTTCCATAATGGAGCGATGATATATCAACTCATTGGGTAGAGGTGCTCCGGGAGTTAGATCAAACGAATGCTTGACCTGACAATGAAACAATACCCATGTGGGTGATGAGAAGATGTCCCTGTATTTTTTCATGACCATATCCACCTGCTTCTGCTGTGTGGAGGAACCCTTCAGGGGGCCATGGATGTGGCTACGATCTTCCCCCTACTTTGAGAGAGAACCAGAAAGAAAATTCATTTCCTAGTCTCGGAGATGATATTACTACATTTCTTAGTAGATATCAAAGAGGTGGTGGTAGGTGGGGCTACCTATGGTATCCTGTATAATGTATCACCCAAATCAATAATCACAGAGTGAGTTCTAGACTCATATACAACATGTTGTTTCCACAAGTATGGTTGTCCTAATAATACATCACAAATGTCGAGAGGAGCAACATCACACAATACCTCATTTGTGAAGGGCTTGATGGTGTAGGGAAGGTGGCACTGCTAGCTGAAGCCACCCGATGTTGTATGGTTGCGAGTGTGGTATGGTCAGTAGGCCTAATCGCTTCATGACCTTTATTGAAATGAGGTTCTTTTCACTGCCACTGTCGATAATGAATTATAGTAGCGAACCCTTCACCCACATTTGTGAGTGGAAAAGATACCCCCCCTCCTCTGGATCGTTAGGCTCATTCTTCTGGATCTTGGTAGTGGCAACAGTGGCATTGGGCTCTGCATCAATAATTTGCTTCCCTTTGTCATTCCTCTTGTCGGGTCCTGACTCAGGGTTAGAACATGCATTTGATTCTAAAGCCTTCAACTCAGCCACCAGCGACTACTTGGTCTGACACTCACTTGTGTTGTGAGTGGGGCTCTTATGGAACTCACACCACTTTCCTGTGTCCTTCTTTGACTTCGTAGTGGTGTTCTTTTCTTGTAGCTTCTATGGGTTGTCTTTGGTCACCTCTCCTTGGATTTGTCATTTGTTCTTCAAATTTGCAGATCCAAAGTGTCACTTCTTTTGTTTAAAATTTTGCTCGATCTTGACAGCGTATCAGTACGATGTGCCAAGTGAGGAGATCTCCAGGAACTCCATCTCATCTTGGATGTAGCTGTGTAGGTAGCTGAGGTATTTGAGTA
The DNA here is from genome assembly GCA_000404065.3 of Pinus taeda. Taxonomy (NCBI): domain Eukaryota; kingdom Viridiplantae; phylum Streptophyta; class Pinopsida; order Pinales; family Pinaceae; genus Pinus; species Pinus taeda. The sequence goes on along the minus strand of APFE030099404.1, from coordinate 10,534 downwards.
CCAAATGCCACTCTCAATCCTTGATACCCAACTTTATGTGAAGGGTATAAAAAATATTGGTAAATTTTGACACATCCTGGTCCATTTTGCTTCAACGTGGTCCACTTTATGTATTTATCCTCATAGCTTCCAACAGGGTAGTACTGCTCCTTGATGGGATCCCAGAATGAATTGCAAGTGGGTGCGGCTGAAAACAATGAGGTAGTACTTTCATCCTTCTCATCGGAGTAGGTTTCCCATTGGTCCTTGACGTGGGGGGTGACTTTGAGAAGTGCAAAAGTGATCTTTTCTCTGCTGGAAAAATCATGAACAAAAAAATATCATTCTAGCATATTTAATCATTTATCTACGACATCCGCATCCATCTGACCCTCAAATATGGGATTGTCAAAATTAACTTGTACCTTAAAGGGTGTGGCACTTCTAGAGTACTTGCTGGAAGTATATGTGTTGCCCCTTGGTAGTCGCTGAAGGATCTGGGAAAATTTGTCCATCATCGCATTCCTTTGTTGCTCAAGGGCTTCTTCGAGCAAGATTTTAATAGGATCTCCTTCCCCCTTGTCTTTCTTTTCATCAGCCATGGGAGGCCATCGAGATTTGCGAGCCTAATCTTGCAAAGGTTCAACCAGATCAAGCCCTAACTCCTTATATCCCAACCTCGTTGGGGACATGCAAAGAAAAATAGAGAAAGAGCAAATCAGTCTGATACCACTGATCTAAATTTGAACGGGAATGCAACAAATTATAGATACGACAAAAAATATAGAGATGCAGTAGAAATAACACTTCATTTCATTAATATAAAATAATGAAATATGTTTACAAACATAATAGAAATAAGACTAGCTCGGGCGATGGTAGCTTATCTTTGAGAAGAGATGTGGTAGCTACATGCCTCTGAACTATGTTACAATGAGACTCAAAGGCCTATTTATTATTGAGAAATAATGGAAAACCCTAAACATCCAAAAACCCAACCCTAGGAGATGAAGTGCCAAAACTGTGGGCCCCGTTTGGGTAAATTGGTACATCAACTTCTAGGGGTCGTAACTTTGGCATATGATCTCCGTTTGGCTATCATAATACCTCGTTTTTAAGATATCAAAGAGAAGGCCAAAAACAAATAGTAAAGTTGATTTGAGACAATTTAGTCTCTCTGTTTTCCCTAAAATGTTGTTTAGGGCCTCAAAATAGCTTCGGAAGTTCAAGACCTGAAAACTACCAAAAATAGTAAATTGTGCTACAATTAAGGAAACCGAAAAACTGAAAGAGATAGTGTTGAGGTTCTAGGTGGAATACGCAGGTGGCCACCAATATCCACCTGGATCACACCCAAACACTTAAAAGTCTTCATCTTCATGAGATTGGAAATATAGGAACCATAAGCTCCACTAGACAAGATGGAGGTGATGTATATAATTTTGATTCAACTGACGATATGGATGTTTCATAGGATTGTAAATTGAATTTGTCTACTAATTTTGAACCAAATTCCTTTAAAGAATCTACTTCTCATGATGAATGGAAGGAAACAATGTAGAAGGTGTATGATGATCTCATAAAGAATTGAACATGGAAGCTGGTAGACCCTCCATTTGGATGCAAGTGGGTGTACAAGAACAAGCATAGGTTAGATGGCTCACTTGGAAATCACAAAGAAAGGCTCATGGAAAAATGATTTGCATATAAATAAGGTGTCAGTTATGAAAAGACCTTTGGACCCACAACCAAATGGGCCACCATCTAGAATCTCTTTTCCTTGGTGGCGCAAAATGGATGGAAAATTCAGCAAATAGATGTGAAGATTACTTTCTTGAATGGATATTTGAAATAAAATGTCTTCATGTCTTATCCATAAGGTTTTTTTGTGAAGGGAAAAGAACAATAAGCATGCAAACTCATCAAACCCTTACATGGTATAAAACAACTATCATGATCCTGGTATGAAAAATAAATTGAGTATCTCCAAAATTAAACTTGAAACAGTTTAGTTTTGATGATGTAACTTCGAGAAATTTGAAAAAGAGTTTCCTATATTTTGGTATATTTTTATGATCTATTGATAACAAGGAAAAATGAAACTATACTACATCCATAAAGAAAGATTTATGTTGGTTGTATTAATTATCCTTTAATAAAATAAATTAATTGCACACACATAAATTGTTAACTAGGGTAAGTATTTTTATTTCAAGGTTATTCAACACAATATATGTTGGAAAAAACTAATAACTAGCATTGATAAAAACCTAATTCTTTTAAACTTCTTCTATAATATCATGGTATTGAATGAAACCAAATTTTACTATAATTATTCACTCTTGCAAAACAAATGCATCAATTTCCAACCCTTATAAATATAGAACTCTGCATATAGTATTAGAAATTAAATCACACTTGAAAACTAAAATGTTAATCATTTATTCTAGATTCTCTTGCAAGAAAAGGAAATAGCACTCCTAGGTCTCAATTGCAACGACACAACCATCATTCCAATCATAATCAACCCATTGATAAACTATGTAACACACTATATGAGATATGATAATAGCTAACTAGTTGTTTTAGCATTAATTCATCAGTAGTAGGACACGATAAGGAAGTATCAATCTAGTAACTATGTTGTCACACAAGCAATCTATATTAGATATTTCGCAAGCTAGTTGAATTAATAGTAATTGCGATGTATTGTCAAGAATCTATAACAATGATAACTTAAACTACAACAAGAAATTAACATATCCTATGACTAAATTAAAATGTAACTACTATGGTACCTATAGAACACAAAAGTCCCTACTAAATAGGAGGGACCTTCCTTCTTGGCGGGGATATGGTGATTCACAAGTCATAGGATAGCATAGAAAACCATGAATAGAACAAAAACCCATAAAAGTTTCTATTGACTTTTGAGAAATTACAAGATGCACAATTCTCAAAAATGATGGTGCCACCCCTGCATGAGGCAAAGGGTTTCTATCCTTATAAACTTTCATTCTATCTAATCTTGGTGCTAAAGTCAGCTATGCAAATCTCTTAATCCAGGTTTGTTAAACTAAGAATCTTGTTTCAAAAATTAAAATGTTTTACTAAAAGTAAAAGTAATGTTGTAACAATATCTCATTTTAGTGAGAGACGAAAATGGGGAACTGTAATTGTCATAATTGTGTTGGATGAATTGTCAAAAGTAGCCCAATCCTTGTTAGCACAGTGGCCTCAATTGACTTGGTTGAGTAGTAGTGCCCATATTAACTTCAAAAAATGACACAAATGAAATGGAGTGTTCATCAAAATGAAACAAAGTAGTAGTATCATAATAAAAATAGAGCCTAACATGGTGTGACAATGTTGCTAAATATTTGAGAAGAAACATTGCATTACCAGGGAAAAGGGGAGTAGAAGCATCCCAACAAGGCGAGGCATCCTAAAAACATCCTTTTTATCACTTTGTTTGCAAAATTACACAAAAAGTTAACCTCTAATCAATACACAAGTGAAATCATATAATTTAAGGTGACATGAAAGGATAACATACATTGGTCGCAAAGGTAATTAATGTAATAAAAAGACATAGTTTCAATGGTTAAAGTGGTCGAAAATGTAGGGAAATGATGGTGACAAATATGCCAATCTGAAGAACCAACATCTTCCCCCAGATAAAGAAATTACAGGTCCTCGTGCACATCCCTCAGTTACCCTTGGATGCATGTTGTGAATCCAACTTACTAAAAATTATAGGCTTTCTGTATTATTAGAAATAGATCTATATCTTTGAAAATAAATTAAGTTCAACCACCAAGTCTCTTTCTCTCCTATCTTCAACTAAAAATAATGTTGATACTTTAGTGTTAGAAGCCAAATCAAAGGAAATCTAAATTTCAACCCAAGCCAATTGGACCCACATCATCTCCTAGAATTAATGTACACATGTGTCCTTTAAAGAGCATGTACAAAGTTTGTGAAACAATATGGATCTTCATCCTTATTATTTTTCTCACACACTTCACATCTTATCTTGCTACCCTCTAATGCAACCTATCTCAATTTATTAATGTTCCTAGAATAGAGGCCTAATTTTTTTTTATATACCCCAATTTTGTTAGTCATTTTGTTTCGAGATCACATAAAATTTCCTATGTTCTCATTTTGTTGTATCTATAGTAATATCTATATATCCCTAAAAAATAATCAAGTCCAACCATCAAGTATCTTCCCCTCCTATTTTCAACTGAAAATAATGTTGATACTTTATTTGGAAGGTAAATAAAAGGAAATCTAAATTTCAACTCAAGCCATGTCATCACTGATTACACGTGGAAATCAATACTAACCCATGTAGAGATTTATGGACTAATCAATGTGGATAGGAAAATTCCTAAAAGTGATCAAAGGTTGGCCTATTCCACCCCTCTACAACAAGTAAAACTTAACAAAGAAGGATCAACCCTTGACCTTCGACCTAGAGGTCAGACCAAACTCCCTTAGTTATCATCTATGCTTTGGGCCTTACCTAGCCCAATCCCAACCTGGGCATTGAACCTGACTCCTAACCACCAACCAATGGGTCCCACCAAAGGCTCATCCTACACACCTTGGGTCAGATGCAACTTCACCCGAGGTCTAAACTTCTTTCAACTCACCTTGTGACCTCTGACTTGATGGGTCATACAAGGGACTTCAAGTCAGTTTTACAAGATTTTTATACTTAAAAAACATGAAAAATTACTTCTTTGTAACACATGCACTGCAACCTATGGCTATCTCACCAATTATTCACAGGTGTTCCAAAGACAATGTTCGACATTTGATGGTGTATGGGTGGTTGTGTCAGTGTTGGCATTGATTTCAAACAAGGGTCAACATGATGATTGGGTGTTTGGGAGGAATCACATGGTTGTTGGAGTGCTTTGTAGAAAATAATCACAGTAGTAGGCTTATTGAAGAAGCCATAAAATAATTATTACAATGATGGACCCGATGGAATTCCATGGTATCTACTGGCCTCATGTAGAGAATCATCATAGTTGCACGATTACGGAAGAATCCATAAAATGATCACCATGGTGGTTGAGAGTTCAGTTGTCCAAGAACAAAATTGTAGAAGAATTAAGGAGAAGAGAGGTTTACAGCAATATGATAGGTGGAAAATGGACTCAAAGCCTACATCAGACTCTATCCAATCAAAGTTCTTTGGAAGACTTTTCCAATGATATACAAAAGTTCTAAAATGGATTCTTGGATCAAAAGATATGGTTTGTTGAAGTTCAAGGATTTTAAGCCTTAGGAAGGAAGGAATATCAGACATATTGGATATTTAGATATTGGAGGTCATCACATCGGCATATCAGGGAGTAGGATATCAGAGATCAAGATATTGAGCTATTGGATATCGGAACCCCAAATATTGGGACATCGACAAATCAGATACCGAAACATCAAAGAATTGGAGCAGGTGGCATATCAGAGGACTGAGATATCGGGATATAAAAAATTCTTAACTGGGGTATTCTAAGAAGTTACAGTATCCACTAGTTTCAGTAGTACTAAAAGTGTCGAGGAACGCCGAAGAATATTAACAAAGAATCCAGTTGTAAAACCAAGGGTTGACGAGCCCTCTTCTCTCTCCTATGGTACGACACATGGTGGCATAAGATTGGCTCTAATAATATACAATGTCCTTTGACACCAGCATGACATTATAGTATGATAGGGCACGTGGCAGGTTGATTCAATGATATTGAGTGCCCTAATGTGATAGCTCTGGGTGACATGTGTCATCACTATAAAGGCACCACGTGGAGTGATGATGTCATATCGGAGGTTGGCATATCGTAGGATTAAGACCTCGTAACTTTGGAATAGATGGTTTTTGGAAAAGTTACGATGGAGGGGGCTTTCGATATTGTGTTGGCTCTTGGTCATGAAAATCCAAAGAACGAAGGACGCATAGCAGTAGCAAAGGAAGATTGGCCCTCGGTAGGAACAAAACACCTTAGCACCTAAAAGATAAGCTACAAGTCACAACTCTTGGTCCAATGGAGGAGAAATTCTCAAGGAGCTCAGCATTTGAGGAGCTAAAGAGACCGAGACTAAGAAGTATCATAACCTTGCACCACTATGAAGTTACGATGTGGAGTTTCTCTGATAAGGAAGTATAGAGAGTTGAAGGATGTATGGGTTGACTACTATGAAATTGAATGTAGGAACAATGGAGTTGGTCATTGAAAGGGACTAAGCTTATAGAATACTCTCTTACAAGAAATCGGGGACGAAATTTGTGGATTAGACATAGATGGGCTGCTTCACGTGCATGAATGGTTGTGATAAATGAGAACAGAGTGGTCACCTTTGTGATATGTCAAGATCTGTGGAGCGTTAAATGAAATTGGGACTCTCGAGGGAGTCTGCAGGTCACCTGAGAATTAATTCTCAGCATGGAGCTATGCATAGTCAGACTATGAAGAACTGTAAGGTCCATATTTGTTTTGGGTATTGTGACAAGAAACTACTAGAAGACACAAGAGTGACAAGGGGATCCATGGAGAAGTAGAGTGGGAAACTAAAGTATAGACAACAGAGATTGCCTTGTGCATTGTGCCTCAGTGAAACAAAGCTATATCATGCAATTGAGAAGATTGGGGGTGTTGAGAAAGTGTATAAGTGTTCTATGTTGTGAGCGAAGTGCATGGAGATAAAGAGGTTGAAGCACCTAGGAGGACAATGTGTAATACATCATCAAGAGCATTGATAGGGTTGTGTGGAGAATTGCAAGGGTAGTGTTGAAGAGAAATCAGTGGAGAGCCCTTGACAGAAAAGGCAGAGTGCAGAGGAAGTGTCGCTGTGAGTAGCGAGAAGAGACATGATGCAAGTGAGCATAGAAGGAAGAGTGTAGAAGTCAAATATGTGAACAACCATTGTTGGTATGTTACTTATATTATTGTATGCCTCTATTGTCAGTTTGAAAATGGTATGAAATAGTAGAGCAGTGACAAGAGTAGGTTGGTGCCTACATACTGAAGAGGTTGGCACCTCTAGGCAAGTTGGTGCTTTCTAATGAAACGGGGTCGGTGCCTCCTGTGAGTGGGTGCTCAAAAACAAAAAAATGTAATTAAGTGGGTGCTTAATTTACATCATAAGAAAACAACAAAATTGAAGTTTTCTTCCGTCTAGGTTTCCAGGTGAAAAACATTGTGTCAAATGTGTGTTGTTAATGTGATTGTTGTTTAAACATGTGTTTGAAATATTGTTGGTTCGCTACTTTTGTGAATGAATTCCGTCATAAGTAAAAGAATATAAGAAGGAACTGTAAGCATAATAAGAAAAAAGTAAGAGTTTCTTAATTACTGATTCACCCCCCACTTCCTCTCAAAAATTCCTTATTTCAAAAATTAGTATCAGAGTGAGGTTCCTTTAGCAACAATCTAATCACTAGAAGGTATATCTTTCAAGGAACTACATCTAGGCAAGAGATTCAAGAGGCTTACTAAAGTAGAATACAAGTCTTTGATGGTACAAAATATGACTTTTGTAAAGTGATAATGGAAGCGTATCTTATGTCCCTCGGAGCAGGTGTTTGGACTTCAGTACTAGTAGACTAAAATGTCCCTGATATTCTTCCCACTAATGGAAATGGTAAAAAATTATATGGGAACAATGCTAAGGAAGAAAATTCCATTCTCTTTGGCCTTAGTCAATCAAAACTTGTAAAATTTATGCATGGTAATTCTTCTAAGGAAGTGTGGTTAACGCTTAATCAGAGTCATGAAGGGGGTGACAAAGTCAAGAAGGTGAAACTTCAGACTTTCAGAATGAGGTTTGAAATCTTGAGAATGAAAGCATAGCGGAACACTTCCTCAGAGTTGATGAAGTGACTAATATGATGAGAGGACTTAGTGAAGAGGTAAAGGAAGAGATGATTGTTCAAAAAATATTAAGATCTCTACCCATGATATTTAATGCAAAAGTCTCATTTATTTAAGAGATGGCTAATATAAAGGATCTCAAGATGGACTAGATACATGGTACTCTCCCAGCCTATGAGATGAGAGTAGGAATAGAAACATTTGAACCCAAGGAAGTGACATTCAAAGTATCTAGAAAGGGCAAGGAGCATAAAAATCATCAAGATTGATCTAGTTGTGATGCTGATCAGGAGTTGGCTCAACTAACTAGAAAACTTAAGCATGGCTCAGGACAAGACAAAGGGAAGTCTTCCTTTAAATATTTTTAATGTGGAAGAGTTGGACATTTCTTGTCCAAATGCCCTTATAAAGAAAAGGATGAGAAGGAAGAGGATCTGAAATCTGGAAACAGGTCTCAAACACATCAGAAGAAAAATCTTTATAAGAAAAATGGGTTCTACTCCAAAGAGGATAGCTCAGCACTAGAGTCAGATAGTGAAAAATCGTTGGAGAATGAGTCAGATAAGTATATTCTCATGGATTTCGAAATAGACTCCAATATTGCAATAGTAGCAAGAGAAACAATATAATATAATATTCTCTTGGTGCTGTATTATTTGGATTTCTTATGTCTTCTTATGTCATCCACATACTTATCCAGCCTTTCGTACCAAGCTCTAGGGCGCAGTTTTAATCTATATAAGGCCTTCTTTAGTTTGCATACAAGCCCTTCATCGGAGGTGAGTGGAAATCCTTCTCGATGCTCAATGTAAACTTATTCTTCTAAATCTCGATTGAGAAATGCAGACTTCACATCCATCTAATATACCTTGCTATTCTTATGGATGGAAAGATAAATAAAGATCCTTATAGCTTTCAGTTGAGCTACGGGTGTGAAGGTTGCAATTCTTCACACAGCAAGGGAAGCGAGAGGGTTTTGTGGAGAATTGAAAGGATAGTGCTGAAGAGCGGTCAGTGGAGAGCCCTTGACATAAAAGGTAGAGTACAAAGCAGTTGTTTCCGTGAGTAGAAAGAAGAGACCTGTTGCAAGTGAGCATAGAAGGCAGAGTGCAGAAATAAAATCTGTGAACAACCATTGTTGGTATTTTACTTGTATTCTTATATGCCTCTATTTTCAATTTGAAAATTGTATGAAATAGTAGAGAAGTGGCAAGAGAAGGTTGGTGCCTCTAGGAATGTTGGTGCTTTCTAACCAAAAGGGGTTGGTGCCTCCTATGTGTGGGTGCTCACAAACAAACAAATGTAATTAAGTGGGTTCTTAATTTACACCATAAACAAACACGAAAATTGGTGGGTTTTTCCCTCTGGGTTTCCACGTGAAAAACAATGTGTCAAATGTGTGTTACTCATGTGATTTTTGTTTGAACATGTGTGTTTGAAATATTGTTGGTTTGCTGCTTTTGTGAATGAATGCCCTCACAAGTACAAAAATATAAGAATGGAATATAAGAATAATAAGAGAAAGATAAGATTTTCTTAATTACTGATTCAACCCCCTCTCTCAGCAATTGCTTATTTCAATAAACGAAATTTGGAAATAGATGTATGGGAGATTACACTTAGTAAGTATGTAATCAAATGTGTTTCTCCAAAAACACAAGGAACTTGAGCAACACCCTCACACATCATGACGACATGTTTCTTTTACTCAACCAGATCACATACACAAATAAAGTAAATAGCTAACAAACAATATCTCATACTTGTCGAATTAATGAAAGGAATACTACAATTCATGTTTATGAAACATTTACAAAAATTCAACCATTCTGCAAACATGCATACTGATGAGCCCCAGAAATGGGTAACTATATGGGCTCATTTTGCCTATTATTCTCATTTAATCCACCATTCTCAATAGTTTTATGCATGTTTTTGAATATATTTATGTCAATAGAGTGAATGGGGGTGGTCACTTTGCCATGTAGTCTAATGAGTGTTTATTGTAGGTTTTTTGGACAAGGACTAGGAATTTATGAGAAAAATGACAGCCAAACTCGAGGAAATAGGGATGAGGACTTACAGGAGGTGTGTCTCCTTCATTAATGACCCCTTCCACGAATTCTTCATCAACAGCTCGGAGTACAAAGGCCCACATTGATGATTCCAAGGGGCAGCTGAGCAAGTCAAGTAGGCTTGCTGTTATCTTCAGTTCTAGGCAGCCAAGTTCCCTAAGTTTAGGAGAATTGTTGGGAGTCCCCACTTGTATAAATAAGAAGGCTTCAAGCTTCAGTAGGTTAGCCATTTCATAGTATATTTTCACACTTTTGTACAACTTTGTACTCAAATCATCTTCAAGCTCTTTTTGAAGACAATTTTGTGGTGTAACTGCTATTTTTTTGATAAATGAAGATGAACCAAGTTTTGAACCAGCACTGATATTTGTAGAAATTTTGAATAATATGACACATATTCATAGAGATTTTTCCGATTATACACTATTTCATAATACTTGCATAATACATAACCTCCTCTATGTTGATCATCAATTTACAAAAGCAGAAACAATAACATGTGCACATAGAAGCATCAATCACACATATCAACACAGTATTTTCCCGGGGAAAGCATCTCGCTAAAAACCCCAACTATCTGTATATTATATTGATTGA
>APFE030099403.1:0-43864 GCA_000404065.3 Pinus taeda | reverse complement strand
GGTAGTTTTCTAATGACCTATAGTGTTTTCAACCAGATAATTGAATAATTAAAAATCCCTTTCAATTTCTTGTAGAAAGAGTTTGAATTCCTTAATAAGAATGCAAGCAACACTAGAACTGACCACTATGAGCTGAGAGTGAAAGGAGAGCAGGAACTGAACAAACTCGCCATTTTTCCTTTATCCAAACGAAATGAAAGTGTTGTGTCACGAAGCACATTCAGAGGTGGCCTGCCCCACTTCCTGTACTGTTTTTCAAGTGATACGAGTTTGGAATGGGGCTTTTCTTTATGAGTACGTTGAAGCATCTTGACGCCTGGGTAAATGATGTCAATCCATCAACATTATCTGTTGCTCACAAGAATCACATCTAATAAAAGCAAATACAACAACTAGGTGAAATTCATAATTATAATGAAGGCATCCAACGTTTTCTACATCATGAAACATTCAACCCAATACTTCAAAATCTATCTAGAAAGCAAATAAAAATGGAACAAAGATAAACCAAAAGCAGAATTGATAGATAGGTGGTGCGTGTATTAAGATACCAGGCGCCTTCCTCTGTCCGATATGTATCTCCTTACAAGCCAACTTGGGTGTACAGGTGAGCGTTGTTTTAGGTAAACAAATTCTAGTAGAGTTATTCGAGTAGATTTAGTATAGAAATAGGAAAATGCTATAATTTTTCCTAGTTATTCCAGTAGAGTTAGTATAGAAATAGGAAAATTTTCTAATTTTTTCTGTCAAGAAGTAGAAGCCAAAGTTCTCAAACCCAAAACCCTTTAATTAGAGTAGAAGAATTAGAAGAAGACGTTGTCAAGTAATTTACCCAAAAGCCAAGTTGAAGCCCAGTTGAAGCCCAAGCTGTCAAAACTGTTTAATTAGAGCAGAAGAAATTGTTGCTAAACTATCATTCTTGCAATCATTCCTACAGGCTGAGAAAAAGAAGCTGTTGTTGCTAAACTATCATTCCTGTAGGCTCAACAGAAGAAGCTATTGTTGCTAAACTATCATTCCTGCAGGCTCAACAAAAGACGTTATTGTTGCTAAACTATCATTCCTGCGGGCTCAACCGAAGAAGTTGTTGTTGCTATACTATCATTCCTGCATGCTCTTAAGTGGTTGCCACCAAAAAACATGCTCTTAAGTGGTCGCCACCAGAAAACATAAGTGCTCACCACCAGAAAACATTGCTGCAATTGCGAGTGTAATTAAAGCAATTGCCACTATTCCATCCAAAAATAGTGAATGAACAAGAGTGAATAAACAGATATATTGTGTAGCAAACATTGAAGCAATTGTGACTATTCGAGCCAAGAGCCAAATCAAAAATATCGCCAAATCAGAAATTTCATAAATATTGTTGTGTAGCAACATTCGCTACCAGATCGGGTTCTCATGCAAACAACAATTGTCAATAATTGTCAAGTATGTTTCTCATGCAAACCACAATTTTGACACGACAGTAGTTCTCTAAACACATCAAAAACACATATTGAAAATAAAAAATTATAATATCTCAATCTTATTGAAACTCCGCGATATATGTTACTAATATTTAATGTTAACATTAAACCAACAATTATCCATATGAACATTTATATGATGTCTTTACTCATTAGTTTAAGTTTCAAATTGAAAAATGGATCATTTAAATTGCTTTTAAATTGCCTTGGCCTCAATATGAGGCAAAATAAGACGATGAATCCTTTAATTGGTTAAAAAGGAATATTTGATTTCGCTCATTGGTTAAAAAGAAAAAGCATTTCATTAATATAAACAACTTCGGTTAAAATAGAAAAACAATCATTGATTTAAGTGTCAGACTAATGCTTATTAGAAAACCAATTACTATAGTCTCTGCCAAGCCCTTTGGGTAGGGACTAATAATATTTGCAACTAAGTATTTGAAACGAATCAAATTTTAATATAATTAAAATTAATTTAAATATATTGATTTCATGTTTTCAATAAATATTACCCTAACATAATAAATTTATAAAATTGAAACTTTATTTTAAATATTTCTTTTACAAAACATATATACAGGGTGTAGAATTATAATATTTTGAAGGGGCATGTCATTAAATGCAATGTAATGATAAAGTTGGTAAGCATGTGAAGTTTAAAAATAATATAATTAAATTTCCTCTTATTCGTGTTAACAAAGGGGTGTTGTTTGTTCTAAAGATAATAGTAATTTAGTATTGAGATTAGAATTTTTGAGATAAATAAAATATATTAAATGTTTAAATATGTTAGTATATTGTAATAATTTATAAAGTTGGTGAGGGGTGACAAGAGAGAGGGTTTTTTTTATGGTTTTAAAAAAGTTAAAGCTGGAGAGTGTTTATGGGGTTTAGGATATATGATAAACAATCAAATTGAAACTGAAGTTTATGTTTTAATTGTTTTGGGAGACCCTCTTTCCTATTCAACATTTAGTGAAGGGCTCCCATCCCACTTACAAAATATTAGAAAATTTGACAAAAAAACTAAGAAAGTATTAGAAATGCGTGGACAATGAACTTTTTATGTGATTTAGGCCGAAGCTATTTTTACAAATATGATGGATCAAAGAAGCCTCAATTTTACAATTATTCCTAAAATATTAGAAAGTTTATTTTCAATAGCATATTTCCATTTTCTCTGTGATCTCAATAAAGATACAGATTTATGTATTGATAATAATTGTAAATTCAATGGGGAAGATTTAAAAATGGAATGTCAAATCAAGTTCTTACTTATTCTTTAAAGCTAAATAAATTAACATTACACACTTATAAAAGATTGCATTATCGGAGCCAAGGCAGGTCCACGGCTAAATAAATTAACATTACACACTTATAAAAGATTGCATCATCGGAGCCAAGGCAGGTCCACGGGAAGTTATGATGTGTTTATGCGACTAAGGTAGTTGGGCTTCTCGTCGGCTTCGGATGTGTTTGAGGGCTCAACATTCGACTTGACCGTTGGGATTGGACTTGTTCAGTATTCTCTACTAATGCTAAAGAAATCCCCATTAAAATTCTCATATAAGCTCTCCTTTCCCACCCATTTACCTAAAGCATCGAGTATTTTGAAATTTATTCTCGAGAAAGAGAGTTCAAGGCCTTGTTGAATTCGATTGATTGATCTGTGGTAAATGGTACATACCCACTTGCTGAACCGCGCTGGTTGAGTTCGCATTTAGGGCCAAGCCTCTCCAGTTGTGGTTTTTCAGTTCCAAGTCTCTCCAGTTGTGGTTTTTCAGTTTTTAATCGAGATTTGTCGAATAAGAGGAAAAAATGTCTCTGGAACCAGATTCTACTCCCAGCAGGGTCCCTCCCCCATTGGTTTCCAGCACTTCTCCCTATCCTCCTCCCAGAAGTTCGTTTTGTCAGAGAAGGCACGAGGCATTTTCCGACGATATGTTCAGGGGTGCCACGGATTTACAGGTTTCTAGCGCAGAAAGTAGTGGGTCGCAAGGTCGTTTGGCTTCACTGAAAGCAGAGGAATCAGGTAATAGGAGGTTTCAAGCTACGGCATGGATAAAGAGCATGGTTGGTTCTCTAGATATACCATGCGAGCCATCTGAGGAGGAGTTTCGTCTTTGCTTGAGAAATGGGATCATATTATGTAATCTTATCAACAAGGTTCAGCCAGGCGCAGTGTCTAAGGTCGTTGCAAATCATGTTTCATCACTTCCTCCTGAAGGACGGCCTTTATCTGCTTATCAATATTTTGAGAATGTTAGGAATTTTCTTGTAGCTGCTGAAGAGATGAATTTACCTACTTTTGAAGCTACTAATTTAGACCAGGAAAGCTTTGCGGCCGGGTTCTACGACAAAGACTGTTGACTGTATATTGGCGCTGAAATCTTACTATGAATGGAAACAGTGTGGAGGAAATGGCTCTTGGAAATATGCAGGCCCTTTGAGGTCCCCTATGATTCCACGAAGCACTGGAAATTTCCTTCAACGCTCAACTCCTTGTGTGCCTGTAACGGACACTGAAACAATCCAAGAGCTATCAATTATGAACATGGATAACCGAGAAAAACGATTCGGTGACATCTTTCAATCTAAAGACACATTGGGAGCTTGGTTAAAACGGTTTGCTGTAGAAATGACAAATGAAAAGGAAAATGTTGATCAGAACCTTGTTGAAGCCATAAAAACTGCTGCACCGGGCTCGATGCAAGCATTCATGAATCTTATCATTGCAATTTTTGCAGAAAATAAACAAGACAAATTTTCCCTGATTCAGAAAAGCCAGGATCAAGACAATCAGCTCCTTTTGGATTCTCCAGACCAAAAAAATGGCGACTGTTCACCTTTTCAAAGTCAGGATCCAAAACCTTTGCATATAAGTCAGGAACATCAGATGCGTATGGAAGCACAAAGAAAAGAAGTCAAGGACATAAGAGACTTATTACTTAGAGCACGGGAAGATATACAAGGGTTTCAGGCAGAGTGGCGAAAGCATTTTGAATTGCTTGATAACCAGGTCGCAGGAATTTTTAAAGCTGCTAGTGGATATCACAGAGTTCTGGAAGAAAACAAGATCCTTTATAATAGCCTTCAAGAACTCAAAGGAAGCATAAGGGTATACTGCAGAATCCGACCCCATTTTGGAGGTCAATCTGAAGCCCACAGTGCAGTGGAATTGATTGGAGAGGATGGATACCTCCTGGTCAATACATCCAAAATGGGCAAAGATGTACAGAGGATATTCAATTTTAATAAGGTTTTTGGGCCATCTTCTACGCAAGAGGAAATTTACATGGATACACAGCCATTGATCCGATCTGTAATGGATGGTTACAATGTCTGCATTTTTGCATATGGTCAAACAGGATCTGGGAAAACCCACACCATGAGCGGTCCAACAGGTGCTTCTGAAAAGGAGATGGGAGTCAACTATAGAGCACTCAGTGACCTCTTCCAGTTGTCTCAAAAGAGGAAAGATTTAATGGTGTATGAAGTCTCCGTCCAAATGATAGAGGTATACAACGAACAAGTGACGGATCTTCTCGGAGCACTGACCTCAAGCAAGAAATTAGATATTCGAAATAATGGTCACAAGGGATTTAATGTACCGGATGTTATACTTATGCCCGTTAAAGCAACTTCTGATGTTTTGGATTTGATAAATTTTGGCCAAAAGAATCGCACTGTTAGCTATACTGCACTAAATGACCGCAGCAGTCGTTCTCACAGTGTGTTGACTGTGCACGTGCAAGGTACAGATCGTGTTTCTGGGTGTAACCTTCATAGCTGCCTTAATTTGGTAGATCTTGCTGGAAGTGAGAGGGTAGATAAATCCGAAGTAACTGGAGATCGTTTGAAGGAAACACAATACATAAACAAGTCCCTTTCATCTCTAGGAGACGTTATTGCAGCATTGGCACAGAGGAATTCGCATGTGCCATATCGAAATAGCAAATTGACTCAATTACTTCAGGATTCATTAGGGGGCAAGGCAAAGACTCTGATGTTTGTGCACATAAGTCCTGAACCGGATTCATATGGAGAGACAATAAGCACCCTTAAATTCGCTGAACGGGTGTCCTCTATTGAACTTGGTGCTGCACGTTTGAATAAAGAAAGTGGAGAAGTTCGTGAACTTAGAGAGCAGGTAGACAGTTTGAAGAAGGTGTTGGCGAGGAAAGAAGCAGAAGTAGCACAGTTACAGAAAGCGAGAGAATCTCCACTTATTGACAAACACAAACTCCAAACGCCAGTGCGAAGTCGTAGATGGAGCCTTGAAGCACCTGGGATAAGCAAAGTTGAGGTACAGGATGGTATTTATAATTTTGGGATGGGTACCCAAGATGACAAGTTGGTAGAATTAGGGGAGAGATCCAAGCTTAATGAGACGCCGATAGGCAAACAAAATGGCAACCGTAGGAGCAGTCTGGGAAATGACCGTAGAAATTTTTCGGGGCTAAAAAGTGGTGGTACAGACGGTGAAACAAATACAGGAACTGATAGTGTGGCTCCATTCTCATCGAAAAAGAATTCTCAAATTAAAAAGTCACTACAGTCCTTTGGAAAACTAATCAGTGGTTAAAAAACATCTACAATTCAAGTTGAATTATCACCGCCTGTCTGTAGCGGCGAGCGAAGATTACCAATTGGTGGACAGAGGCAACCCTTCTCAAACAGGCAGCAGCCACTTACAGTGGTCAACAATTCAGGAAGTAGTCGCCCTAGGCGAAATTCACTTGAGGGAAAAGCACCCTTGGGATCGAAGATAACAGCTTCTCCAAACGGGCATGCAGGGCAAACTTGCAAGACACCACCTGATCAGCAGGATATTAAGGTGGGAAAACCTGATGTAATAACCTTTAAAAAGAGATAAACTCTCCACGGCAGAGGACATTTTGCCCGTAAAATACATTGAAATTTTTTACATTACCCTCGGGCATGACGTGTTTAGAAGGAGCCAGAACGTATTTTGACGGCTAAGATTTTTTTTGAAAACTTCATTAATAGGTTATCTAAATCCTGGTACCTTTTCACTTGGATTGGAATTAAGTATAATATCTTTTAAAGAAATTGTAGATTTGTGTGGATTAAATCATTTTTTAAATGTATAAATTAATTTAGTATATTTAAAAAAAAATTAGTATTAAACACTAAAAATGGGATAAATATATTTCTTTTTTTAAATAGTGTTTTTTTAATGATGATTTAGTTAAAAATATATTTGAAAAATATTTAGTAAATTGCTCTCGTATTTTAATATTTTTTCTATATATTTTTAAGATATTGGGAAAAATGATTGTAATTCAGTTGTGAAACTCACATTGGGGACAATCATCGTTGACACCTATCCATAATGCACATTGACTCATCATGGTTATTCAAGAAAAACCATGCCCTAGAATTACCCTACTAGTAGTTTGATTCTGGCTTTCACTCTTTCCAAATGAGCCTTGGGCGATTAACCTATTTCCTTACATTCCATGAAACCAAACTCTTAGCCAAACAAAAGCAATTTTAAAACATACTATAAAACTAAAAAGAAAATTGTCAACAATTCTAATTTATAAACACAATTCTGTTATAAAATTTGTAAAAGTGTGTATATATTTAACTATTAGTGGCGTTTATGTTTTACTCTATCCATCACCAACAAGGTGTGTTACTTAAACACATACTTGTAATACATTAAGTGGATTAAGCATTCAAGTAAACCAAAATCTAATTTATTAATTGTACAATTTGACCATCTTAATGAAACGAATCTAAATCATCACTAGAAACTATTTTTTTTTTTTACTAAAATTAATAAATGTAGAAATGGTGTTGAAGAAGTCAATTGTAAACATGATAATAATGTAGATATCTTACCTTGGAAACGTTTCTTGACAAAACCAGCTAGAAATGACATTTGTTTGGCTCTTTTATGCTTTAGGAATTATTACAAATAGAAACTATAAACTCAGATAACAATTTTGGGTATTTTTATTCCTAGGCTTCGCATTTTTAGTCTTTATCTATTTTCTTTTGTGCCATTAATATTGCAAGCTTTCAATTTTCCATGGGTAAATCTATTTAGGCCCCTTTTCACCTTTGATTGATTTTCTTTCTTGTTGATGCAGCTTGAGGTGGATGTGAATGGACCATGCCAATTCAAGAGACATCCCAAGTGAATTCAAATATGCACACATGTAGAAAGAAAAGCATATTTTTAATAAAGTAGGAGTTGAGATATTTACAACATGCACAAAAGCACCTATAGGCTAAGGACACACAACCACGAAAAATGGATCTGAGACCATTCAACAAAGGTTCTTACCTAGTCTCGTTAAATATACAAAACTAAGTGATCAATAAGCATCTAGTCTAATAGATACTTTATATCAAATAATATATCAAATAATAGTCAATCTTAATATGATTGAATTCTCATAGGTGTCACGTAGATGGGACAAGGGGAAGAAAAAATATATATTTCATACTCCTTAGAAGGAATGTTGTTCAATGACATTGAATTAGTTCATTTGATCTGGGTAAGTTGGATTGGTACCCAAGTCCAAATAGTTTCCTTGAAATCCAATGAATATGCATCTATCTCTTATGCAAACATCATTAAAATTACCACTTGAATGAAACAAACAATCAATCCATGAGTGTGTTAGTACATCATTAAACATGCGTAGCTGAAAGAACAAAACCTCTTCCTTGTCATAATAAATCTAGACCACAATCTTTCTTGTTGCCACTAGCTCTCCCTAAGTATATTGGCCACCCACCTTTATTGGATTGTTTGGGCGAGAGGCTTGTCACAATATCACCGACTCACCTCTCACTTCTGAAATTTATCCTATGTCACAATGTTACTTTTGGAACAACAAAAGTGTTGCTTCGACTAGAATCTGCACCAGATATCGAGTGTCTCAACATATCACTTAAAAGCTTTGAAATGTATGGCTTATGAAGAATGACATCTACTGCCACTTATGAAATACTAAAATGATTTTAATACATTGTACTTTCTTGACTATAAACTCTCGGTAGTTGAGCCCCACATTGATTCCATGTGATTATGATAGTGGAGAGGATGTAGAGGATAGTCTATCTTATAGTTTTACTTTGTTGGTCATCTTTACATCTCATAAGATCTCCTTAGTAATATCTCATATATGCAAATGCTATGGCATGTATGAGTGAAGGGCATTTGATTTCAAAGTTATGGATATATTATTGTGAGTGTTCCATAAAATTTCAAACAAAAATTGAGAATTCAATAAGTCATTTATGGATTATGGTCATTTCTTTTTTCTTATGATAGATATGTGTTTTTAATGAAACCTTTATTACTGAAGGGTTAATTTATTATCAAAACATCAATCTTGAAGGGAAAAATTTTAAACATAACGCTTCTTGAAGGGCAACATAAAAAGCTAAACATAAAAAAATTTATATGATGGGTAAAGAGTAATCCAAATTCCAACCCTACCGCACACCAAGAAAACATTGGAAAGGAATGATGTCGTTGACCTTCTTTCCAAAGAGGTCGTGCAGCTGAGTAGAGGACAATGGATAATACAGCAATACAGGAACGTAAATTCTATTTTTTTTATGAATTAATCTTATAAAATATATATCTACAAAACCCTTTATTTTTATTGTCTAATTCAAAAATTTTTAGAAAAAAATTATAATTTTGCTAAATTAAAAACCTCATATTTGATCTTTAAGTTATGCGTGTCCTTCCATAAGAAAAATTTATTTACCGAGAGCTCAGGGTTTACCTTCCATTTTCCTGTTCTACCACTTTTGCTCTTGATCTCTAGCAACGAGCTCCCCAAGGAATCTGCAAGCAGCTAGAGCAGGAATATAGCAATGGTTATGGACGAGCTCGTAGAATATTTGGAGGACCCTGTGGAGGGAATCCCCATTTGGTACCATCCCCAGAAAATTCCATTAGGCGGTACCCTTTTCACAGTGCGATCTCGGATGTGGTAGCCTCTCCGCCCTCGATATCAGGTCTTTCGAACTCAGTGGCCACACTCCTAGAAGCCACCCCCTTACTGTCAAACCTCACTTCTCAGCCGCTGTCGCCATCTACCCTATCTTTCGTGGACCACTCTCTCGATCCTGGCTTGGAAAATCTCTCAGTGGGCATCGCA
The DNA here is from genome assembly GCA_000404065.3 of Pinus taeda. Lineage (NCBI taxonomy): Eukaryota > Viridiplantae > Streptophyta > Pinopsida > Pinales > Pinaceae > Pinus > Pinus taeda. The sequence continues at coordinate 34,236 of APFE030099403.1, read as the reverse complement.
CCCTTTCCACCCTCCATTGGCTCTCGTGTCCCTTCTGTCGCTAAGTCCAGTGAGCCTGTGTCTTCCGCTCTAGAACAAAAACCTATGCTACCCTCCATGGGCCCCCCATCTGGTAATTTCACAGGGATCTCACCCATTTCTGGATTTTTCTCCATGGAGCCTCTTTAGGACCCTCCTAATTTTGGGGCTCATCCTCCTTTGAGCGAACCTCTACAGCCCACAGATGAAGACAGGCTGCAAATGACTAAAAGACAGTGATGCCCAAAACCCAAAGCTTATGAGGCTATTCTAAGGCTCAGAGAGGACATTCAGTTGAGTGATACTATGGAGATTGCTGACAGGGTCTTGGTTGGAAGAGTCAAGGGGAGGAACTGCAGTGCAACTAGGCTGAAGAAATGGACATCGGAGGTTTGGGGACAACATCTGGCTAATCCTCCTTTCGTCCAGACGTTTTTTAGGGGATGGTTTGCCCTCCATTTCGCAAGGGTCGAACACACGAGTTGGGTCCTCTCTACGGTTTGGCACATATAACAGGTTGAGGTGTTCCTGCACAGATGGACGCCCTTATTTGACCCAAAATGCGAGAAGCTAAATGCTGGTCCCCTATGGGTCCGTCTCCCAAGGCTACCTTTAAAATTTTGGTCTGAAGATGTTTTAAGGAGACTTGGGAATGTCTTGGGCTCATACCTGGATCATGACAAATCCTACCTTATGACAGGTATGATAGCCTACATAAGGGTATTAGTACATTTGGATACCACTAATGGCTTGCAGGAATACATCACAATTCAATGGAGAAATTTTACTCGGAGATAGACATTGGATTATGAATGGGTACCTTTTAGGTGCAGACGTTGCCATAAGATTGGGCATATGTTTAAGGACTACCCACTCGATAATAAGGCAAGATCATGAAAAGAGGCAAGGGCAATCCCATCTAAGTCAACGCATGAATAGGAGGAACAACCTCCCATCGAAGACCCAGGGATACAAGCGGATTTGGTGGATGCAGGAAAGACACCCTCTAGAGAGGAACACGGCAGACCAGCACTTCAGCCACCCTCTCCTCCACTCACAAGGGCCAGAGCGCTTGCCAGGGTAGCATCATCATCAAGAGTTCGCCCTCCTCTCACCCCTCTCGTACATCTTCTATTGCTCATGGCTTGACATTTCCTCCATTTGGCATCGAACATGGGATTACTGGAGTATCTCTTCTGCCCACTCCCCCACCCCCCCCATATCTGTCCCCCTCACCCCCCTAGCCATGTTCTCCATCACCCCCTCTTCTATCCCAGAGTCCCTTCCACTATATTCCCATGTTCCTGAAGACGGGCCTCCCTTCCTGAGATACCAAACCAGTTCTAAGGCCAAAAAACAGCAGGACAACCACATTGGTCTTGACCTGGTACTCTCCCCTACTCCCCCTAAAATCCCTCGAGCACACTACTCTTCCCTCTCTAAAGCATAGAGTATGGCCGGAGACGAAATCGCTTCTGATAGGAAATCTACCATCCTAAGGGCTCTTAGAGCACGAGGCTCATTACTTGAGCCCCCTCATGAAGATTGTATCATTCAATTGCAGAGGGCTAGCTAGGACCGATAAAAAACCGACTCTTAGAAGACTATTATCTGCCTCTCCTATTGATGTTATTTTCCTCCAGGAAACCCTTAGCTTTGCTGAAGCTATCTCTCTATTATTGCAATTGATGCTCCGAGACTGGTCCTTTATTGGCCTTGATGCAAGTGGTCATTCGGGAGGCATTGCCCTGTGGTTCAACTTGCACACTATCAATCTCTGCAACTGCTGGGGGGGGGCCAGGTTATCTTGGGGGTACTTGTTCTTAGCTGACCTAGGGATGGAGATATGGGCTATTAATATCTATGGGTCGTGCCAACACAGGCCTGAATTTTGGGACCGCCTACTTAACTCTAAACTCTGTCAAAAGAATTTTCTAATCATGTGAGTGGATTTAAAATTCTCCATAGGACATGCGGAATCATGGGGACGTAGAGCACAAATTGATCCCCTTTCGGTCTATTTTGAGAATGTACTGGGAGCCCACAATATGATAGATATCCCCATCACAAAGACGCAACCGACATGGCAGGACAATAGAATAGGGGAAGACAGTCTACCTCGTAGACTCAATAGATTTCTTATTATGGAAGGCCTTCTTAATCAAGGCCTAATTCACAGGCAATGGGTGGGATCAGGGGGCTTCTCTAATCACCTGCCTATTTATATGGAAATCAGCGGGGGCCAATGGAAACCTAAGGGTCCCTTCAAGTTTTGTGCCACATGGCTGAAGGACCCTTCCTAAGTTTGTATGGTCACATATTTCTGGAAGGCCGCCCCCCCTACTACAGCAGGTCACATAGTGGAAGGGTTTGCTCAAAACCTTAATAAGCTGAAGAGACTCTCCAAAATTTGGGCTCAAAATAAGAGGAGGCAGGATGATCAAACCCTCAGAGAGGCTGAAATAGAAATTGTGGACTTTGAGAGTAACTTGGGAGGGGTGTACAGCTCCAATGAACACAAGGATAGAATCTCATCTCAATATGTTGATAGAGGGGAAATCTTAAAGGATAGCGAAGAATCATGGAGGTTGAGAAGTAAAGCGATCTGGATGCTCGAGGGAGATGATAACACTAAGTTTTATCATAAATTCGCAAATGGGAGGAAGGCAATCAACACCATATGGCAGCTTCCGAATGAACAAGGACACCCTGTAAACACCTTCCCCCAGCTAGCAGCATTGGCATCCTCTCACTTCAAGCAAATATATAGAGCACCCCCAATAGTGAACCTTGTCGAAATAATACAAGTGGCACAACTATTCCCACGGTTTGTGGATCAGGAGGGAGGCAGGGAACTAACTAAGGAAGTCACCTTAGGAGAGCTGGAAGCCACCCTCAAATAGTTCAAGAAAGATAAGAATCTTGGGCTTGCCGGTTGGACGGTGCAATTCTACATAGCATTTTTTTGAAATTTTGGGATCGAACCTCCTTAAGGTAGTGGAAGACTCTAGATTAATGGCAAGATGTATGAATCCTTTAATGCTAATTTCATTGCTCTCATCCCCAAGACTCGCAATCCAAACTCCTTTGACGATTACAAACTGATCTCTCTTTGTAACTACATCTATAAGATCATGGCTAAAATCATTGCCAACCGCTTAAGGCCCATTCTATCGACCCACATCTCACAGGAGAAATTTTCCTTTCTTCAAGACTGACAAATCCACGAAGCGGTGGGAACAACCCAAGAAGTTATGAACTCATTGCATTACAAGAAAATCAAAGGTATTATCCTCAAGGTCTACCTCTCTAAGGAATTTGACAGAGTTTGGTGGTTGTATATTAGAATGCTTTTAACCCACCTTGGGTTCCCATTTGTCTTCATTAAATGGATTATGGGCTATATCACTAACACTCCATTTAGTGTTTTGGTTAATGGCGCGACCTCTCCTTTCTTTCATTCTGAAAGAGGTCTTTGACAGGGCTGTCCACTGTCACCACTTCTATTCCTCCTACTAGTGGAGGGGCTCAGTAGACTCATCAAAGAAGAGGCCAGAAGGGGCAGAATGCAGGGTATAAAAGTCGTAGAAGACTACATCTTAACGCACCTGTTATTCGTGGATGATGTCTTAATTTTCCTCAATGGAGGCATAGGGGACTTGACCATCATAAAGAACGTTTTCTCCCTATTTCAAGTGGCTACAGGCATGATGGTCAATTGCAGTAAATCCACCTTGACAACGGTTGGATGCACCCAACATGAGATCCACTTTTCCCTACAAAGATTTCGGTTCACTCTGCAGGAACTTGAGGATGGGTTAAGATACCTTGGATATAAGCTAAAGCCTTGGGATGCAAAATAACGGACTCGACATGGGTTATAGTGAAGATGGAGAAAACACTCAATATCTGGTACTACAAATATCTATCCAGGGCAGGTAGACTTATCCTCATCAAGACCATTCTAAAGACTACACCAATCTATTGGATGTCCTTGGCATGGATCCTCAGAGGTATACTCTAAAGGATACAGACACTTTGTTGCAGATTCCTTTGGAAGGGCAAACAGACAGGAAGAATTTATGCTTGGGTCAAATGGGATGCACTCAACCTTCAAAAGAAATGGGGTTGATGGGGCATCAATAAATTGGAAGACTTTTCCTCAGCCCTGACAACAAAACTTGGATGGAAACTTATGTCATCTAATAGCTTATGGACTAAGGTGGTCATCTCCAAATACATTGCCCCTCTCAATGTGATGGATTGGTTAAGGCAGCCACACAAATACTCCTCTGGGATGTCGATTATATGGAAGGTTGTTCTTAAATCCATGGACATCATCAGAGCTGGCATCACATGGAAAATCCAATCCGGTTCGGCTATTAGGATAGGACAGGACCGCTAGATCATTTGTGGGGATGGCCATAGACTATCTATTGAGATCAAAAATCATCTCAGTACAATGAATATCACTCGTATCAATCACATAAGAGATTCTCAGCACTCCACCCTTTTCCAGCAAGCCTGGAAATCAACCCACAGCTTAAATATTCCTCAGCAGTGGGTGTAAATCTAGAAGGGCTGCAATGGGGCTCTCACTACCTCCCACATCGAATTAGGGGATGGCGAAGATGAGATCATCTAGGCACTATCGAAATTTGGGTCTTACACACCCAAGGAGGGCTACCTGGTATTAGGTGATGCTCGAAGACCACAAGTCATTGAACATTGGTGGAGGCACTTGTGGAAGCTAAAAACACCCCCAAGGTGCAGACTTCTCATGTGGACCATCCTTAAGAATAAAATCCCCACAGGGGACAACCTCCTCAAGCAAGCCCAAAATGGCCATTTTCAGTGCTGTATTTGCAAGAAGGAATCAATCTCGCATATGTTCATAGATTGCACAGCTGCTCATGAACTCTAGCAAACAATTACTGCAATAGTCTCTACACAAATCAGGTGGCAGAGCTCTAATCTTGTGGAGGCCTAGACAAACTAGTGGACAAGGGTTGTCCTATATAAACTTTGCAACCTTCCACTTCTCATCAACTGGGCCATTTGGATTGCGTGCAATAGAATCATATTCCTGAATGCATCCCCTCACTGGCCTTTAAATGTTGCTCGGATCTTGTCTCATTATACTCTTATCTTGGAAGATGATAATTCCCAGCGGCCTCGCACTCTTATACCTGAATCCATTAACCACTCACTTCCTTGGGATTTATTTTATGGTCCCGTAGAGGAGGGGAGGTGTGGGGGGGGAGGGGGAGCCATCCTGTATCTCTCTGACCTCCATATTTACAATATGAAAATGGGCCTAGGAGGAGGCTCAAACAACTTTGTTGAATTATCCGCTGCTAAATTTATTATTCAATATTCATTGGAAAAACATTGTAGAGCATTGCAACTGTTTGCATATTCACAAGTTGTATGTGACTGGCTTAACAAAAAAACAAGATGTTATACTTACACATTTAGACATATCCTAGATGAGGCTCTTTGACTTTATTCAAATTTTGATTTTTTCATATGCCATCACATTTTTAGGGAAAGGAACGCAACTGACGATCGATTATCCAAAGAGGTTGCGAATAGGCCTTCTCGCACTTGGATGATCCAGGATAGAGGGAAGGGGCCCATTATCAGTATTATCACAGGCCCTTCATGGACATAGCTGCACAGTAGGCTCAATGGGAGCTTGGATACAAGGTTTTTCTCATGCTTTTACAATCTCCATCTGTAAATATACATATGTTTATTTCTTAGAACTCTTCTACAGTTTACTCTTATTGAAAAAACAATATGAAAAATATTTTTTGAAACTGGGCCTCCCTGCATGGACTCAAGGCACCAAATTTTGAATTATATAGGTGAACAATATTCATTTTTGACAGTCCATGCCTCACTTATAGCATATGCATCATGCACACACAACATGTAATTTTCTTACATAATGAAAATTACGATTTTTCCAATGGAAAAGAAAGCTCATATATATTTTTTAAATATAATTATATATTACCTCATATATTTACTTTATCCAAACCTAAATTTACATATAATATAAAATTCTATGATTAAAAAATTAAAATAATTAGAAAAAAACAATAGATTTTTTTTTTTCTAAACTTTTTAGGTTGGACATAACCGCAGATTTTTTTTTCTAAATTTTTTAGATTTGACATAACTGATGTTTAAACTGAGGCCAGATGTTTTTCATTATTATCAATGGTCGACTCTTGTAATGTATCTCATTGAGTTATCTTTCATCGGTAATGAAAGCATTTAATTATCTTTCATGGTTTCTAGTTAAGTCATATTTTGTAATGAGTAGATTTATATAATGTATTTTTATTTATTAATAGTTATTAAAGTTTTAATTTTTTTTTTTGTTATTAAATAATATATTGGTTTATTTGTATAATATATTTTTATTTATTTCATAATTCAAGAGATTTTCTTGATTTTGATATAGAGATTGATATAGAGAGTGAGTTATTCAATTTTTGTTGTTTGTTTTGTTTTAAACTCAGATAATTAATAATTAAAAAGAATTGCACGCACAAGGCATGAGCTTGAATTTATGGGGATATTATTATAAATCCCATTTTTTCATGGAAAGTTCACAATCACACACCGAAGTTAGGTGGGATTCGAATTAAGGTAGGTTGCATTAACATTTGTGATCTCATTCACCCAATCTACTTTAATAGACTTCCTGTTGTATTCTTATTAACTATAGTGTTATATTTTGTTTTTTTTCTTATTCACTCTAATTCATTTTCTTTATTTTTTCCAAAATGAGTAATATGAGATGGATCTACCTTGCCTAATTTTGTGATCACAACTTCCTCTACAAGGTTATTTCTGTGAGCTTCTTCTTTGTTTTTATTTAATTTTATCCTAGATGGATTTCTCTCAATAAAATGATGGTTCTTTTCCATGCCTTTCCACCACATAGGTTAATGGTTTCACTTCCTTATATTTCTCCCCAAATGTTTGGAGTTCTTTCTTAATTCCATTTTTTTCTTTGGGTGTGGTTGCCAAATGACCATACTCAAACCATGCTCCACATTTGAAAACTACATACTCATAATCCAACTTTGCATCCACTAGCTTAATTGAGGTGTCATCAATCAACATATAAAAAATTTAAATTTCTAAACATAACTTGGCATAGGATACAATATGATTATTGTTGGTTTTTGTTTTATTTTTTTACATTTAAAAATTAGTTTTAAGTGCAATTCCAAGGAATGTTAAATAACATTCTCTCTCACTCTTAAATTCACTGATAGTATAAATTCCATGCTTGTAGACCCTCTTTTACTCATAGTTGTTACCTGGAAATTTATTATTACAATGGCATAGCACTATGGTGGGATTTATGGCATAGCACTATGATACTATTACATTTATTTAAGGTCTTACACCCTAAAACTAGTTTGATCTAGTGTTTGGTGTGGATAATGTTAATGTAAAACATGAGTTGATTCCCTTGTAGCCCTCTTTTTCTTACAATCATTACCTTAAAAGCTATTATTATTAGTTATTATTATAATGGCATAGTAATATGATGTGATTTGTAGCATATCATTATGGTGAGACTTTAAATTTTTTTTTGTAAGCTGAGGAGTTACCATTTTCTATTATCAAAATTGAAACCACTACAATCTTAAGGTGGTCTCAACCTGCCCCGAGGGGAAACCAGGTATATTGACCACCTATAGTTTTTGACTGCTGACCAAAAATAAAAGGTTTTCATATTGTCTTTCTAGGCTTTGTAAACATTCACCTTGTAACTATTACTATTGATATCTAGCTTCAAGTAAGTCTTATCATAAGTCTTATACATAGCTAAAGAAAAACTAAAATTTGCATTTTCTATCTATATCAAAAAACATGCCTTTCTTCATTGATTCCCAGCGTCCTCTTGCTGCTCCTTCTCCTTCTTGATCACCAAGCCATTCACCTCTAGCTGCTGCTGAAGATCCTCCAGCCTCTTGTCTTGCATGAGCAGGGTGATAAGGATGTTCTTCAACTATTTCTTCAGGTTTGGTATTCCCTGTGACAATTCAGCCATTTCTAAGGCTATCTCACACCCCCAGCCATGTTCTCCATCACCCCCTCTTCTATCCTGGAGTCCCTTCCACTATATTCCCCCGTTCCTGAAGACAAGCCTCCCTTCCTGAGATACCAAACCAGGTCTAAGGCCAAAAAACAACAAGACGACCAAATTGGTCTTGACCTGGTACTCTCCCCTACTCCCCCTAAAATCCCTCGAGGACGCTACTCTTCCCTCTCTAAAGCATAGAGTATGGCCGGAGACGAAATTGCTTCGGATAGGAAATCTACCATCCTAAGGGCTCTTAGAGCACGAGGCCCATTACCTAAGCCCCCTCATGAAGATTGTATCATTCAATTGCAGAGGGCTAGCTAGGACCGATAAAAAACCGACTCTTAGAAGATTGCTATCTGCCTCTCCTATTGATGTTATTTTCCTCCAGGGAACCCTTAGCTTTGCTGAAGCTATCTCTCTATTATCGCAATTGATGCTCCCATACTGGTCCTTTATTGGCCTTGATGCAAGTGGTCATTCGGGAGGCATTGCCCTGGGGTTCAACTTGCACACTATCAATCTCTGCAACTGTTGGGGGGTTGAGGGGGGCAGGTTATCTTGGGGCATACTTGTTTTCAGCTGACCTAGGGATGGAGATATGGGCTATTAATGTTTATGGGTCGTGCCAACATAGGCCTGAATTTTGGGACCGCCTACTTAACTCTAAACTCTGTTAAAAGAATTTTCTAATCATGTGAGGTGATTTAAAATTCTCCTCAAGCAAGCCCAAAATGGCCATTTTCAGTGTTGTATTTGCAAGAGCAGCGAGGAATCTATCTCGCATCTGTTCATAGATTGCACAACTGCTCATGAACTCTAGCAGACAATTACTACAATAGTCTCTACACAAATCAGGTGGCAGATCTCTAATCCTATGGAGGCCTAGACAAACTGGTGGACAAGGGTTGTCCTGCCTAAACTTTGCAACCTTCCACTTCTCATCAACTAGGCCATTTGGATTGCGTTCAATAGACTCATATTCCTGAATGCATCCCCTCACTAGCCTTTAAATGTTGCTCGGATCTTGTCTCATTATACTCTTATCTTGGAAGATGATAATTCCCAGCGGCCTCACACTCTTATACCTGAATCCATTAACCACTCACTTCCTTGGGATTTATTTGATGGTTCCGCAGAGGAGGGGAGGTGTGGGGGGGGAGGGGGAGCCATCCTGTATCTCTCTGACCTCCATATTTACAATATGCAAATGGGCCTAGGAGGAGACTCAAACAACTTTGTTGAATTATCCGCTGCTAAATTTATTATTCAATATTCATTGGAAAAACATTGTAGAGCATTGCAACTGTTTGGGGATTCACAAGTTGTATGTGACTGGCTTAACAAAAAAAAAAGATGCTATACTTACACATTGAGACATATCCTGGATGAGGCTCTTCGACTTTATTCAAATTTTGATTTTTTCATATGCCATCACATTTTTAGGGAAAGGAACGCAACTGACGATCGATTATCCAAAGAGGTTGCGAACGGGCCTTCTCGCACTTGGATGATCCAGGAATAGAGGGAAGGGGCCCATTATCAGTATTATCATAGGCCCTTCATTGACATAGCTGCACAGTAGGCTCAATGGGAGCTTGAATACAGGGTTTTTCTCATGCTTTTATAGTCTCCATCTGTAGATATACATATGTTTATTTCTTAGAACTCTGCTACAGTTTACTCTTATTGAAAAAACAATATGAAAAATATTTTTTGAAACTGGGCCTCCCTGCTTGGACTCAAGCCACCAAATTTTGAATTGATACAGGTGAAAAATATTCATTTTTGACAGGCCATGCCTCACTTATAACATATGCATCATGCATACACAACATGTAATTTTCTTACATAATGAAAATTATGATTTTTCCAATGGAAAAGAGAGCTCATATATATTTTTTAAATATAATTATATATTACCTCATATATTTACTTTATTCAAACCTAAATTTACGTATAATATAAAATTCTATGATTAAAGAATTAAAATAATTAGAAAAAAACAATAGATTTTTTTTTCCCTAAAATTTTAGGTTGGACATAACCTAGGATTTTTTTTCTAAATTTTTTAGATTTGATATAATAGATGTTTAAACTGAGGCCAGATGTTTTTCATTATTATCAATGGTTGGCTCTTGTAATGTATCTCATTGAGTTATCTTTCATCGGTAATGAAAGCATTTAATTATTTTTCATGGTTTCTAGTTAAGGCATATTTTGTAATGAGTGGATTTATATAATGTATTTTTATTTATTAATAGTTATTAAAGAAAGTTTAATTAATTTTTTTTTAAATAATATATGTTTATTTGTATAATATATTTTTATTTATTTCATAATTCAAGAGATTTTCTTGATTTTGATATAGAGATTGATATAGAGAGTGAGTTATTCAATTTTTGTTGTTTGTTTTGTTTTAAACTCAGATAATTAATAATTAAGAAAAATTGCACCCACAAGACATGAGCTTGAATTTATGGGGATATTGTTATAAATCCCATTTTTCATGGAAAGTTCACAATCACACACCCAAGTTAGGTGGGGTTTGAATTAAGGTAGGTTGCATTAACATTCATGATCTCATTCACCCAATCTACTTTAACAGACTTCCTGTTGTATTCTTATTAACTATAGTGTTATATTTTGTTTTTTTTTCTTATTCACTCTAATTCATTTTCTTTATTTTTTCCAAAAGGAGTAATATGAGATGGATCTACCTTGCCCAATTTTGTGATCACAACTTCTTCTACAAGGTTATTTCTGTGAGCTTCTTCTTTGTTTTTATTTATTTTTATCCTAGATGAATTTCTCTCGATAAAGTGATGGCTCTTTTCCATGCCTTTCCACCACATAGGTTAATGGTTTCACTTCCTTATATTTCTCCCCAAATGTTTGGAGTTCTTTCTTAATTCCATTTTTTTCTTTGGGCGTGGTTGCCAAATGACCATACTCAAACCATGCTCCACATTTGAAAACTACATACTCATAATCCAACTTTGCATCCACTAGCTTAATTGAGGTGTCATCAATCAACATATAAAAAATTTAAATTTCTAGACATAACTTGGCATAGGATACAATATGATTATTGTTGGTTTTTGTTTTATTTTTTTACGTTTAAAAATTAGTTTTAAGTGCAATTCCAAGGAATGTTAAATAACATTCTCTCTCACTCTTAAATTTGCTGATAGTATAAATTCCATGCTTGTAGACCCTCTTTTACTCATAGTTGTTACCCAAAAATTTATTATTACAATGGCATAACAGTATGGTGGGATTTATGGCATAGCACTATGATACTATTACATTTATTTAAGGTCTTACACCCTAAAACTAGTTTGATATAGTGTTTGGTGTGGATAATTTTAATGTAAAACATGAGTTGATTCCCTTGTAGCCCTATTTTTCTTACAATCATTACTTTAAAAGCTATTATTACTAGTTATTATTATCATGATATTAAAAGCTATTACTATTAGTTATTATTAAAATGGCATAGTAATATGATGTGATTTGTAGCATATCCTTACGGTGAGTCTTTAATTTACATGAACATTATCCACATCAAATTTATATCAAACTAGTTTTAGAGTGTAGGACTTTTAATTGATATAATAGGATCATCCTTCACTTTCAATAAGTATCTAGATTAAGCATATCTTTTCAAAATATAAAGAAATATTTTTAGAGTTAAAGGAAAATCGTACTAAAAGATGAAAAAAGTGCAATAGTAAATGTTTTAATATAAAAAGTTAAAATTTTGTATTAAGATGCATACAAACATGATAAAATGATTAAGTAACAACTCTATTTAGGTAATAACAACATGAACTTGATTAACAATCAACTTATTCACATAATTAGGGTTGCCACTAATCCTCTCATAATGTATTACAAATTATATTAGTCTTATTCATCAAAACTTAAAATGTATGACACATTCTCTATTTTAGCAATTCACGAAAATTCACAACTTTTTCTATATATAACTTCAATAAATTAGAATAAATAATTCAATTAAAAAATATATTTATTTACAAAGACTTCCAAAATATAAAAAAGAATTTATATTCTTAATTTATAATAATGATGATGAATAAATAGGAATTGAAAATTCATTATATAATTTTAAAAATTGTAATATATAATATATATATATTTTTAATTTTTAATGTATTGTGAATAATAAATTAAAAATACCAATGTTTACATGTTTTAATCTATTATACATATACATTAGTTTAAGTTAAAAATATTTATCAATCTATTATTCATACATTTGTTCAATTTAAAAATATTTATAATATATTTTTTCATAATATGAAAATGAAAAAATTCTTATAGCCTACGTTCTTCAAATGTGAAGAATAACAAATCCACACAAGAAGAAATATTTATAATATACCTAACTCCAATGTGAAGAATATCACATCTGCTCAATCGGAAAATATTGATGATATACCTTTCTCAAATGTAAATGGGGCATATTGCTAAGAATCTCACCAAAGCCCAACAACTTCTTCATGAATTGTGGGGTTTACATTGTGAAGTTTGAAGATCATTAATTCAGTAATTTGATTTTTCATTTCGGTGGAAATTTTGGGAAAAAAGAAAAAACAACATTCCCTTGACTCTACCCAAAGATTTACATTGGATGCTTATTGCCCCTCTTACAATAAAATGCATGTCAGTGGTTGGAACTGCTGTTGCATTTTCATATATTAAAAAATATTATGGTGAAAGTGGCCTTAGCTTCATAAACCAATACACGTGATATTCTTGGAGTGTGTCCTTGGAATTTCATTGCACATTGATATTTATTCTTCCAACATAATTTAAGTGACAGTTCTAATGATCAAAATCAAAACCAAAGTTGAAACAATGCTTCATTCAAAGGACCCACAATATGACTATGTGGGAAGATAGTTCTATTGAGTTATCACTTTTTAAAAGATGGTAGTGACAAGGGTTCTAAGAACATGGGGAAGTTTGGTGTCAGGGCACATAACTCTTTCTTTAGGATACACTCCACATGGAATCCAAAAAGTAATTGGTACCAAAATTAGAGTGTTTGAATTTCTTAATGAGAGGGGACTAATTTGAATGATTTAAAATTGAAGTTTTACTATTTTTAATTAAGATAAGATTTTCTTTCTTAGTTGTTGAGTGGGTATTAGTTTTATAAAGGTGTGGTTTGAATTATGAAGAAAGTTGTATTCCTCTTCTACATTGGTTAAAATAGGTGTATTTGTGTATTTTAAAGAGAAATTTTTTATTTTCTTTTACTTAGTTTTAAATCTCATTTTGTGACATACTTGCTCTCTTTAACCTTGAGTCTTAAAGAATTCAATTTACCCTAAGTATCATATTGAAAGTGAATAGAGTTATCTTATGGGTTTTTTCGAGAAAATGCATTACATGGTCAGAAATATTTGTTCAAAAAAGGAAAAAAACAGTTCTACAGAAAAAATAAATGAAGAAAACATTTTCATATAACTGTAATATAGATAGTGTTACCCTAGGGATAAATTCTGAAGCGGGAGCTGGGGAAAACAGGGGTTACAGTTCGTGGATTTTGAGACCTAGGGTTTGAAACTGGACAGGAACAGGGTCAAAGTGGTAGAACGTTTCAGGAGGGGACAGATCCTAACCCGACAGATGGTAAACAAGGGGTCCATAGGGACCCCCACATACAAACAGATAATCATGCACAAACAATCAGCACAGGAAGGGGTGCAAATAGTAGGGTATGAAAGGTGAAAGAAAGAGGAAGGAACCAGCAAGGGAAGGAGAAAAAATGGGGGCAAGGAGGAACAAAATACTCAAAAGCTAAAAGGGAAAGAGAGCAACGGAAGAGCAGACAGTAGAACCAAGACGAAGGAAGCACAGGCACATCCCGCACAGGAGAATAAACAAGAGAAGGAGCAAGAAGACAATGAGAAGACTCCTCCGGAAAAAGAAAGTGAGGGGAAGGAGAACATGCCAGAAAATCTTACTGATAAACCAACTCAAGGCCCATGCAAGCCTAAAATAGCAGAAGTCCTAAGGGTGGTACTGACGGACCTAGAAATTCAAGCCGACAGAGAACACATGACTGAACATGTAGTGATCTGCAAGTTCATGGGACTGTGGCCAAAGGAAAGGGCGTTGTGTCAATGGATAAAGCAACAATGGAAACCCAAAGGTGATGTCAGACTGCACCTAGGAGCCAAAGGTTTTTTCACAATTGTTCTTTCCAATTTAGAAGACAAGGAAAAAATATTTGATGGTGGACCTTACTTTTTCGCTTCAGCTGGTCTCTATATGAATCCGTGGAAACCCAACTTTGTGCCAGAGAAAGAAACCTTCACGCAGGTGCCAGTCTGGATTCGCCTCTTCGCACTCCCAATAGACTATTGGGGTCATGCAGCTCTAAAACAGATAGGTGACAATTTAGGGACTTCTATCAAAGCCTCAGAAGCCACTCTACAGAGAAGATATACTTCTTGTGCTCAGATATGTGTGGAGATGGATGTTTCGGGGGCATTGCATGAAGGACTGTGGCTGGAATACAAGGATGAGGACTATTTCCAAGCTATTGACTGTGAGAAAATTCCATTTCGTTGCAGGAAGTGCCATGAGCATGGACATTTAATCAGAGAATGTCCATTAAACAAGTCAGGGGAAGTACACAAGGAAGATCAAGCAGGAAAGAACAGGGATACCTTCATTCGACTGAGAGCAAGACAGAGAGAAAACAAGAAACGACCAATCAGAACAAGCGCAACATAAGGTAACACTAGTAATGCTTTTGAAGTGTTGGAAACTGAAACCGACTCAGAGGACCATAATAAGGAGCACAAGACCACTGAAGCAAACAAAACAACAACAGAATTAGCAACCAAAGTAATGGAGGAAAATATTCAAAACATTACTGAAAAGAATCAGGAAGGCACATAAGGAGCAGATGAGGATTCAGAGATGCTCATAAGTGACATAGGCAGTGAAGAGATGGAGCTCAATGAGGTATTAGAGCAGGAAGGAGTTAATCTACCAGACATGGTGGAAGACTGGAGAAAGAAGGGGATGGAAAACATATCGGAAGAGGAAGTTAGGAAAATTAATGAAATATTCATAGCTAAGCAGAAAGCAGAGTTGGAGATGCAAAATAGGAATCTGGGCATAGCAAAAGGAATGGGACTCCGAACAAAAAGCTTACTTCAAACATCCACCAACTCCAAACAAAGGAAGAAGAGAGGACGTAGATCCAATAATGAGGCATTGCAGGAAATGGGACAAATGTTCTTAAACTCTGGTAAGATGAAAGCTCTAGAAGCTTTTTCTCTTAGATATTGATTCTTTATGTGTTAAAATGAAATTCATTTCCTGGAATGTTAGAGGGCTCAATAACCAAACAAAACAGAGACTGTTAAAGAGGAAGGTCCAAAAGGAAAAACCTGATATTATATTTGTGCAAGAAACCAAATGTGTAAGTAATATTATTAATAATGCAAGCAAAAAGCTAGGTAGACAAATGGAATACTTGGAAACCACTAGTCATGGATGGGAGGGAGGTTTAGTCACCTGGTGGAATCCACATGTAATCAACATCCTCTCCTCTGAGGCTACCAGTCACTTTATAACCATAGAAGTTCAAGTGATAGGCAATTCAGAGACCTATTTGTGTACCAATGTTTACGGGCCTCAAAAGTTAGAAGAGAAATACAATTTTCTAAGAACTTTATTGAGTCTGAAGCTCAGATATCCCATAGCGAAAGCAATCATAGGAGGGGATTTCAATATGATAACTACACTATCAGAGAAGAAGGGAGGAATCAGGAAACTCAACAAAGATTCTGAAGCATTCTTAGATTTTATCAACACAGTTAAATTAGTGGATATACACCCCAAGAGTGGGGCCTTCACTTGGAATAACAGAAGGGGAGGTGAGAGACAAATCGCCTCTCGTCTTGACATATTTCTAATATCTGAAAGTCTGTTATTGGAGGGAGTAATAGTAGAATTAGACATTCTTCCTAGTGGAGGGTCAGATCATTGGCCCATTTCTTTGATGGCTGCTATACAGGGCACTCCTAGAAATAAACCATTTAAGTTTGAGAAATTTTGGCTCAATCATCCGGAGTTCAATCAACTTGTTGAGAAGTGGTGGCATGAACCGTTGGATATCAGAGGAACCAAAATTTTCAAACTTCAAGGTAAATTGAGACACATCAAAAATAAAATAAAAATATGGAATATAAAATTCTTTGGGAACATATTCAAAGAAAAAGCCAAAATAGAGGAGCAGCTAGAGCAGATTCACAAAGGTTGGATTATTGGAGATAGCAACCCAGAAACTGCAAACAAAGAAAAAATATTAATGCAACAATGGCAGCTCCATTTCCAGCAAGAAGAGATCCTTTGGTAGCAAAAGTCCCGGATCTAATGGCTCAAGGAAGGGGAACAGAACACCAAATTCTTTCACAGATCAGCACTGGACTACAGGAGTGTCATTAAAATCATCAGTCTCAAAAGCAAACAAGGGGACATTATTGAGAATCATCAAGAAATTTCTACCCTGCTTACTTCACATTTCAACAGCATAGCTCAGGAGCCAGAGGTAGACAGAACATAAGCATTTGCTGAACTCATCAAATCTATTCCAAAAACAATCTCTAATGACAAAAACCTTGCATTAACTAGAGAAATCTCTTTAGAAGAAGTGGAGGAAGCGGTGAAGGATATGCGAAATGACAAAGTGCCTAGGCCAGATGGCTTCACCATCAAAATAATATGTCTTGAGTGTATAATCCAATAAAACCTAATCTAGAAATTCAATCCCAAAGATTTGGGGAGTAGATGTTTTTTGTTGTTATATTTTAAATTTCACATAAACAATATTTATAAAATAAAGATATTTTATTAACTTCAAATAAATAAGATATTTATAAAATACATTTCTTTGTACTATAACCTTTATCAAAGGTGTAACACCTTAACTAAGTAACTATATATATATATTAGCACATTCAAAACATATCTAATACAATGAGATATCTAAAAGGTTTAAAGAAAAATCAACTAATGTTAATGTTAAGGTATAATACCTTAAATATATATATATATATATATATCAAGTAGTTATTTAAACCAATTTAGATTCATTTTAAATTCAAATTTTACCAAATACCAATAAGGATCAAAACTAGAGTTAATATGGATCTAAGTTGGTGCTCTTGCATTATATAACAAATTTCCTTAAACCTTTAAACATGCTTTATCATAACAAATATCATGGACAAATACGAGAGTTATGCAATACCATGGGCTTGTAAACCACCATCGCATTATATAACAAATTTCCTTAAACGTTTAAACATGCTTTATCATAACAAATATCATGGAAAAATACTAGGGCTATGCAATACCATGGGCTTGTAAACCAGCATCATCAAATGAGTAACTCAAACTTGTATATATAAATTATTTTTTAATTTTAATTATTTAATTTAATCTTAAATATTTTGACTAATCAACATACATTATATCACCATTACATAACATTTTACAACATCACTACAATATTGGGCATCTCGATGCAAAAATTACTAAATTAATTAATACTTTCAAGACATCTCCTCCTCCTTTTTTACCCGAGGAAAAGAACACTGATTTTATATTAGATATAAATTTCAGTACATATTGACAATATACATCTTGAAATCCATGCAAAAATATGGAGGAAACCATATACATCTTGAAGTCCATGCAAAAATTAGAAGACCATATACATCTTGAAGTGCATGGAAAAATCTAGAGAAAATTCCCCATATATATTATTTTTTATTTTTGACATTTTTTGTTTTTTTAGAAGTTTTAGTTTTAATTTGATTATTTATATTTTTTGCAATTTAATAATATTGATATTTTTTAAATATGTTGTTTTTTTAAAGTAATAAGTTTTAATGGTTAACATATTATCAATTAATGAAATTAATAAAGTTTCTAGGATTTAAGAATTTAAAAAAAAAAAGTAAGAAAAAATATTTCGAAAAAATTTCAAATTCAAAAATAATTATAATTAGAGATTGTTCTATTTATATATTTATTTTAATCACAAATTTTATAGAATTATTTGGAGATACTTTTTTTGTTTAACATTTTTAGAGTATAAAAATGGAGAAAAAATTATTCGATAAAATTTAATAATTTTTATTTATTTAATATTTTGAATTTATTATATATTAGACTTTTTTTAAAATATATAATAATTATATTTTCCTTACATAACTTCAGCAATATAATAATATTATTTTTTCACTGTAAAGAAAAATAACCTTATAAAATCATTTATAATCAAAAGTAAGTATAAAACATATATTATTTAAATATACATATTATTTCTTACTCTTAAAAAAACTTCAATAATATAAGAACAAAATATTATATTCAACATACATATCATTTCTTGCCCTTAAATCAATCTTTAATTCTTAACTTTTTCCCTTTTTATTTGTTACCACTTTTTCCCATTTTTATTTGTTACCTCTCCCACTTCCCAAAGAAGGATCCACACTATTCATTTGTATGTTTGAAGATGGTATATCAAGATTCATAAATTTATGTGACATTTGAATTGCATTATTTTAAACATTACCTTCATATTAGATTGTCAGAATATCTTTGTACATACACATAAAAGGAAAAAGCTAATCACCCAAAAGAGTGAATTCAAAGGTATATGGAAAATTTAATCTTTAGTCTAAACCAACATTTAATTGGGTTGAAACCAAGAAATTTTTTTTTTCCCATAAGAATAAATTAAATATTTATTTTGTAATTTTTATTTATATTTAAATAAAACATAACATATGTGTTAGAAAAAATAAATCATTAAATCAATAAATAAAATAACTTAGAACTGCCATAATTAAAATATTAAGATTCAACACTATGGAATAAGTATAGAGCTGGGATAGTTAAACAATATTGTGAAAGTAAAAATAAATAATGGAATAACAGGGTGACCACTGGGAAGATTAAATGCATATATTATTTATTTATAAATGTTATTATATCATACGAAAGATGAAATTGATTAAAGTAAAGATGGCAAGTTATAAGTCAATGAAATTAGTAATAACAAAGTAAAACAATTGCATTTAAATTAGTTTCATATTTTAGGATTGATAAAGCATCATAAATTAAATGCTAAGAAAGTTTGGTTATTTAATGTAAAAGTAAAAAGAAGTTGACTAACATAAATGATGAAAAGAAACATACTAGGCTATAATGTAAAGAAGTTGACCATCATAAATGATGAAAAAAACATACTAAGCATGCATCTTAGCTTTGATTCATTAACTTTGTGATAATAAATGATTTATTAAGTATGTAATAATTTCTTATGTTAAAATATATTTTCATTCTTTGTAGTAATATGAATAGAGAGAATTAAAAATTTTAATATATTCTGGTAAGAAAGGAAATGAGTTACACTTTTAATCAATTATATTAATAAATTGAAAAATTGAAAATGAAAAGATAATTAAATTTTTTTATTTAAAATAAGAGGAAAAAATGAAAATAAAATAATAATTAAAAAATTAAAAAAAAAAGACGATAATAATGTTAGATTTTGTTTTGTTTTGTTTTGTTTTTTCTTTTTTTTTAATAATAAATACAAAGTCATCTTATATATCATATAAAATTACTAATAGCTTTAGAATAAAATATTTATACTGTTAATTGTTTTTATGATAAGTTGTTCTGTCCATAGAATATTTGTATGAGACACATCTACCTAAAATAGAACATTTGTATCCCAGCGCTAACATTTGTATGAGGCAAAAATCTACCCAAAAAGATTATTTCTCTCTCGTCAAGATTATTGACCCTGTAATCTCTCAATAGCAAAGGTGCTTTAACAATTAAGGTGCTTTAACAATGAAGACTCAACCAATTAAGCTAACCCCTCTCCCTCTCTCTCTCAAATGGAATAACAAAACCGAAAAAATCTATTTATTACAATATATATTATTCACACATGTAAATGAAAAATAAAATTCTCGAAAAATCAACTATCTAATTGTTTACTTTATCTTCTCCAAGGCTTTCCACCCATAAATCATACACATCCTTTTTACATGTTTCTTACATTTGTAATCGTGTCCCTAATAGAACAACTAGTCAGAAAAGTTTAAATGGATTTTGGATAAGTTTCTAATTCTAAGTTTCTAATCATTGGTTCTCCTTCTAGGACTTTTACATTATCATGTGGGTTGTGTCAGGGAGATCCCCTGTCTCCTTTCTTGTTTATCCTGGTGATGGAGGGACTCAGACGGTTCTTTGCTAAATCTATTTTATAGGGCCAAATCAAGGGCTTAATAATCTTTGGTGTAGACCTTCCAGTTACTCATCATCAATTTGTTGATGATGTTTTTTTATTTCTTCCTACCACCCTCAAAGAAGTGAAAGGAATTCGTTCTTTCTTGCAGACTTTCAAGGCTACCTCTGGAACCCTCATTCATAAGGAAAAGGCAAATTTATTCTTCTTTAGTTGCAAAGACCCAATTCAATGTCACTTAATGCATATTTTGGAGTTTCACAGAGTTCAACTTCCCTCCAAATACTTGTGGGTACCTATGGCATTGAACACCAAATGTATTGCATGTTGGAAGGATTTGTTGCAAAAACTTAATTCCCAGATAAATAACTAGACTTTTCATGCATTGAGTTTTGTTGGTCGTTTGATTTTAAGTAAATTGGTTTTACAGGCAACTCCAATTGATCAAATGTCTTGTACCGAAGGATATTTGCAGTAAACTCAGATCTTTTTAGAGGAATTTTCTTTGAAGGGATTCGAATAAGGCTAAGAGATGGTCATTAGTATCATGGGATATGTTGTTTAAACCCAAGTTGTCATGAGAGTTAGGTTTACATGATCCAGAAACTATGAGCGAGGCATTTAGCGCGAAGCTTTGGTGGAGATGGGTGATGGGTGGAAATGAATTTTGGAAGAAAATATGGATGCAGAAATATGCCCCTTAACAGACCCAAGAAGATAGATTACATCATGAGTTGGTAATTTCTGGATCGAACCTATATAATTGGGCACAGGGAAGCAAAGATCTGGTCAAAAAACATGCTTTTTGGGAAGTTTGATCAGGTTGTTTGGCCTCGTTTTGGGAGGAGGCTTGGAAATAAATGCTTTGTTTAAGTGATATAGGTACGTTTCAAAATTCACAAGTCTTTTTAACAAATCTTGGTGCAACGAGAGTTTGTGATTATTGGAAGCAAAGGGATAATCCTATATTTTGGAGAGATTGGAAGAGTTAGGAGGATTGACTAGCTTCATTGCAGGATTTACCATGGGACACTTTCCAGTAGGAATTAGGGGGTCGAAGGATTAGATGGTCTCAAATGTGGGATACACTTATATGAGGAAAAATTTCACTTGGTTCTTTCACCTTGAAAGAAGCCTACTTGATTATTTCAGAACATGGGACCCTTAAGAAAGATGTCATTTGGACAAGGATATGATGTGGTATATATTGGCCAAAAATTTCATGTTTTCTCTATTTAATAGCAAGGCATAGGCTCTTAACTTGGGATCACATGTGATGTAAAGGTTATGAAGGACCATCCTTATGTTTTCTTTGTGGCCGGGAAGAATAAAAACTAGAACATCTCTTTCTCACTTGCCCTTTTGCGCTAGAGGTATGGTCTAGTATTCTTTGTTTCTTCGATATTCATGCTTATGAGAGGCAAAGTTTCTTTACTTTGTTGGAGCAATGTTGTCTTATAAAATTTGAAAATACTATAGTAAATCAGGCTATCGGTTTTATACTTTGGAATTGATGGAAAGAGAGAAATTTTAGGATTTTTCGTGACAAGAGAAGACCGGGGAGATTGATTCATGAATTGGTTCTAGCTAATTTATGAGAATCCATTTTGGTGGTTTCATGGATCTCAAAGGATTGGATTGGTAATGCTACAAAATGCAGATCTTGAAAATTTTAAACTTGAATCAGAAGATGGCTGCTATAACAACTAAGGCTTCTTCTGACTGACATATTGCTTCAAATACTTCCTATAACCCCTCCCAGTAATTTTATTAAATTAAATTTTGATGGGGCATCAAAGGGTAGTTCGGGTTTAGTGGGTCATGGAGGAATTGTTTGGGACAATAACTCTTGTCCTTTGATATTTTATGCAATGAATTTTTGGATTGCTTGCAATAATGTGGTTGAATTCATGCCCTTGGAAAAATGCATTCAAATAACTATTCAGGAGGTCTTTAAAATGTTACAACTCGATGGAGATTCATTCGTTGTTGTACAATGTATTCAGAAACTTCTAAATGGTCAGTTGGATTGAAAGGTAATCAAAATATGGGTATTAGAGGGGAATATAGCAAAAATCATAATTTTGTTGGGCACTCTTGAGTACATTTGCGTTCAACATACTCACAAATTTGGTAACCAGGTTTGTAGATTATCTGGCCAATATGGGATGTAGTTATAAAAACTTAGATGTAGATGAACATTGGCCTATGTCTTGTCGAAAAAAACATGATATGTAGGTTATTTGTAAATTGATCAAAGTAGAGAATCCTCTCCTCGATGGGGTTGTATAGCTGGGGATTTTGGAAACATCAGGATCGATGCTGAAGAAACACTTGCTTTCACATCAGGTGGTAGTGGACGGAGGAAATTAATGCAATTTTCATTAGATATGTGTTTCATTAAGTGTTTTAAAGGTTGGTCCAGATCAATGTTTGTTGGTTAGCAGAGGCGTCGAGTGTATGGAGGTGAGGTCATTATCTCATTCTTTATCTCTGGTCACTCCTTGTGTTGGAGTTGGTGCTTGGTTTCACGAGATTGCTTGATCTGGGGGGTGGTGCTTACATTTCATACCTCTTCAATGGTTTCTTCTCTCGATGAGATTTACTTTGCGAGTCTATGTGCAGAATCTTAATTTCTATTTCATGAAGTGGTTATTTTGGATACTTGTGTATTATCACGTTCTAGGTGTAATTTATGCTCCTTCGTGGTGGTGATTATGGAATGTTTGGACTTCAGTGCTCTTTTTGTTAGTGGTCCTTCTTTCATTCATTTCAATTTTGGTAAAATTTGGGTTGTGGTTTTTTTCTCGATAGTCTGTTCTTTGGAAGAAGTTGGGTCTATTGTCTTGGTGCCATAGTTTTGCGGTTTGTAGTTTTTCCTATGTCAGATTCTTAAAGTGGAGTGTTTGGGTTTTTCACTGCATGTGTAGTGAATTCCATAATATATTGGGTACGGGCCCTGTGAAATGGTTTTTCGTGGATGACCTTATTGTTTTTAGGTCTAGTATTCTGAGTATTCGTCTCTGTTCCTCAGTGTCTTTTCTTGGATGGGGTATTTCCTCAGGTTGTCCTCAATGTCTCTCCTTTGTAGTGTTTATTTCTCCTAGTCCAAGCATGCCCAACCATCGAGGGTGTGGCAGTTTTATAGAGAAAAAAAGGTCGTTTCCCTTCTCATATGACTCTGTGGCTACTTCTTTCAACTTATTACCTTTGGCGTTTTGCATAGAAATCTTATACTTAGAAGGCATTGAGATTAGTGACCGTCCTTATGCCTTAGACTTAGAAATGGCTGGTAATAAGGTGAAATGGCTTCCAAACCTTGGTCTTTTTGGAAGTGGAAGTTGAATTTTTATTCAGTTCCTTGGCATTTAATCAACATACTACTAATTTATTTCATCTCATGTTTAAGGAAAATCAGGTGGACAATTACAATATTTTCTCCTCCCTAAAGGACATTAAGTGCTTGGTAAGAAATACACACTTTTGTTTGAATAACATGGATTCTCGTCTGGTGAGAGTGGGAACTTTTTTGTTCAGTGATTTGAGTTATGGTGACCTTATGGATCCTCCTGATCATAGTGGGCATACTCTTGTTTTGTTTTCTTCGGACAATGACTTGCATGGAGAGGACAAGTGAAGGTATTTGGGTATTTTCTTTTATAATTTTATTTTGGCTCAAAATTTTGGTATGTGCTTTTATGGTCTTGCCTCTAGAGAAGAGAGTGTGTGTCTGTTACTAGTGGATATCAGTCTATTTTGTGTTTCTTTTGGCATTGTTGTAATGCTATGTGGAAGGTGGAAGTGTCACTGGTGTGCAAGGTCTATTGGCTCTTCTTTCAACGATGACTGAACTCCTGGAATTCGTATGATGATGTTTTTCTGTACAATTTTTTGGTGTCCCTTATGTTTTGGTGAGACAACAAACTGGTTTTTATGATAGTTTTGGTGATTGATTTTGGAAAATGTATCGGAGTGAGCACAAGCATGTGTGACATTATGTATTTACACTTCTCGAATGTGTTCATTATTATGGGCACGACACAAACTGATGTTTTCCTTAGTCTAGTTCTAGCCAACGTAATGCATGCACTTCTGATGTATATCTTATTTGGATAATGAAATATATTGCTATTTATTTACAAAAACTAAAATAAAATTCTAGTATTCTTACATTTGTAATCATGGCCCTAATTGAACAGCTAGTCAGAAAAGTTTAAATAGATTTTGGATAAGTTTATAATTCTATTCTTCTTCCTTGTCCTTCTATCTCTCTCAGTATCATGCTGAAATAATTTAAAAGAATGATATTAAAACATTGTGTGTGTGTGTGTGTATATATATATATATAACTCAACCATGAAACCTATCAAAATGCTCCAAATATTATATTTGAGATAAAAAAATTTACACCAATATGAAAAGTTTACATATATATAGATATTTAGTTTTTTTATGTTTAATAAATTGAAGGGTTTTCTAGTGAGGTTAGGTAGTCATTTTATATTAATTTGCAAAAGAAAATATACATAGAAAATGTCCAAAATTTACTAGTTTACCACATGGAAAACTCAAACAAGTCTCAAAATTTTAACATTCTATATTGCCAACACTATAAGTCTATTATCTAAAAAAATCATAATTAATAAAAAATTATTTTGAGATATGAACAATGAGAACTACATTGTTACACTATAAAAAAACTATAACAAAAATGCACTTTTTCTTGATCATGTTATTGGGAAGAAGATTCCACCTAGATTGGTGGTTGTGAGTGTGTTTATTACTTGAATGAAGTGAAGGTGATCCCTACCATACTCTTGGCCAAAGATTAAACTTTGTTATCCAACTTCTCCATTTTATTTACAATATGGCATAGATCCCAAGCTTGGGAACTCATAGCAGAGGTTAGTAAATCCAATGCTAAGATAGATCCTATTATTTCAAATAAAATAGCAAACTTTTCAATGTGGTTCACGGACAACGAAGATCAATGGTTGCTACATCCACAAAAGTTATCTGGGAAGATCCACCCAAAGGGATCACTTCCCACCGACTCATTAGTTAACCTCGTGAGATCCCATTGGCAAGGTGTGGAAAGGTGTTTTTTAATGACAGGAACTCGACCAATTGAGCTAATTCTTAGGGATAATAACAAACTAAGAATTAAAATTAAAATTAAAAGCATTCATCACAGAGAAGATAATAGTAAAATAAATTAGTGTTGTAAAGTGACCAAACTTAGCCAGTGAGACTCAAGGTAAAAGATAAAACATAATAGACAGATAGCATGTAATGTTGCTTTAAAAAGAGGAAAGTAAATACATTAAGGCTATCCAAAATCTGGCATAGATCCCAAGCATGGGCACCCGTAGTGGATGTTAAGAAATCCAACATTAAGATTGATCCTATTATCATCCAATAACATAGAAAACTAACACTTAAAATCAACATTAAAAGCATTCATGATAGAGAAGATAATAATAAAATAAATTAATGTTGTCAAGTGACAAAACTTAGCCAATGAGACTCAAGATAAAAGACAATACACAATGACAAAGATAGCATGTAATGTTACTTTAAAAAGAGGGAAGTAAGTACAATAAGGCTTTTTGCTCTTTTTTTCTCTTTTTTCTTTTCTTATGATTAGATGAATCGACAACTAGGTCAGTTTCAATTATGAATTCTACCACTATAACCTATAGGTGCCTAGGTACGCCCCTTCCACATACATGTATAAATCAAGGGAATTTGAACCTCAAATCTCTTCGTATACAATAATTAATTATCACGACGATCAGCAATTATGTTGCCCAGGGGGCTAGTATGTTAAGGTTTTTAACTTGAGTGAGACAAGATAAATATTTAGATTAATATATTATTAAGATCTCCATAAAACAAACAACTCATTGGGGACACTAGAGTTTTCACTTTTTGTAACATTTTACAAGAGGTTGCAATAACTAGAAATGTTGGTTAGGTTAGAGAGGATGGAACTAGTTTGGGATGCTAGGGTTTCCAGTGCAGACAATGACTATGATTTCTGGTCAAGCATGGATGGAAGTCAAGTGGCTGGGCTAGGAGTATTAAATAATGCAGTTGATGAATTCCAGAGTGGTCTTAGTGCCCATGATGTCTTGGTAACCCTTGGTGCGACAAATTTTGATTGACATTATTATCATGTGAGAATTAATCACCAGTAAGTGGCTTTTTTGTACAAGGATACCATTGTCACCTACCACAACATAACTTTGGTAGTGTTGTCTGGGTCAGATCTCCAGAGTCCAAGTGATGTTGTAGCGACGATCCAAAGGGGCTTCCAAGAGATCGTCGTGTTTCAGCATGAATTGTGAGTAGTATCTTATGTTATGAAATCAAGACCTCAATGCCAAGAGGAATTTCAAGGGGTAAGATACAACGCAGTGGATGGAAGAGACTTTGAGCACAATATGTGGCCTAAATCCCATGCAAATTTGATTGGTATTGGTACTTTTCATTGGGATTTATGGGAAATAAGGCAATATCTAGGGTTATTTAGTGCAGATATATGGTAAAAAACCATTTTTACTAACCCATCTAGGATGGGAGAAGGGTTTGAAGAATAAAAACAGGGGGAGGACTTTCAATTATTCATTAAAGCCCTTAATGGGAAATCCTCCCTTTTATGGGATTTTAGTTTGGATCATGTGATGCATCTTAAGTAGTGGCTAGAGCATCAACTATGATAGCTTATGGAAACAAAAAAAAATCCTTCATGAAGGGAAGTAGCTACAGGATCATTTTCAGTTGCAGGATTACAACATATCAAGAAACTCTACCATTGTTTTGGATCTAATGCTGCAAGGGGGTTCTTTGGAAGTGAAAATCTCATGAGGCTCTATTTCCTAAAAGGATGCGAAATTGTTACATGGAATTTTCATCTACGAATAAACACATTTTCCGTAGGTGGGTGACTACACCTAGAAGAACAAAAAGAAAGTAGTTTAACCTATTCTTATAGAAGATAGATGAGATGGAGGAATTTACTTGTTGCCTTTCGCTTCCTAAATCTCTTTTGAATTGCTCTCGTCACTCCCACTTTAACTAAATCCGCTCAAAAGGTACCTACATCAAGATAAACAGAAACAAGAAATGATCAAAGCATACATGCTTTATCGACTATAAAATAATGGAATCGAAGACATTGAAACACAATCATCACATATATGAACAATCATATGAGAAAAGGAATAAGCTCTTTATTAATGTAGAAGGAAGAGTATCACCCAATACAGTTCGATTCTGTGCCACTCCGCCAGCTTCAGTTCAACCCTCGCCACATCAAAAGCACAACACTCTAGTAGCATAACATTACTTAACATAAGCTCAATCCTCAAACCAACAGAATTTCCTTGCAAACGTTAGATTCTAGCCCCCTTGATCACTACGATGAGTGCTCGATTTATAGGAAATGGAGGTGGTTTTGTCATAATTGATGGTATTGAATGGCCTTCCAAGCTAGGAGTTATTTTCCATGGAGCAAGGGATGAGAGAATAGGAGGTTAATGGATCCTTAGCCTATCCAATTTCGAGCTCATAGGAGGAGATAATAGATGGGAACCTTCTAGAATCATCTAAGATGAAGGAATATTCCTAGAACCATATGAAAATTTTGCTCAATCTCGCTCAGCGCTAAAGAGGGCCTAAGTGCATTGTAGTGCAAGCCATAGTGGGCCTGCCTACTCTACAATGCACTATCTCAAGGCTTGAGCTGTGCTGGTGTCCCAAGGAGGCATTTTAGGAAGGTTTCAAGCCATGAAAGTTTCATAGAAGGAGGCACTCAATGAGTTGACTTCTCTAGGGCATATAACAACTAAATTAGGGTTTGATGAGCCCTAAAAGTACTGATTTGAATGTTGGGAGTGATGTGCCCAAATAGACCTGTAACAGTTGCCCCCTAAAGCATGAAGTCGAAAATGATAATGTCGAGTGATATGATTTATGATGTGACAGAGAGGAACTGAAGCAGACGACGACCTGCATCGATTAAAATACATTACATCATGATATTTTGATTTTTTTCATGAATTGTTGAGGAAAGGCATACCCATACTCAGCATATAAAATTTCCATTACATGTACATAGATAGTCATATACAGATATAGCCCCATGATAGGATGGCCATCAATGTAAATCCATCGTACAGATGATTTAGTACTCTCCTGAAATCGTAGCATGGATGGATGAAACTAGATCTGGGGTCTTCTATCTCATCCAATCGTTAGCTCAAGTATGAGTATAACCATGTGAATATGTGATCTGAAGTCGAACATGGGAAGACACCGTATGATTACCAGCTAGTGATGTAAGTCGTTAATAGACGCAAGAGAGATCACCGATAATGATAATGATTCTTAAGGTACTACAATACATTATGCATGGTGTGAATGGATGTTTTGATGTTGAACACCATACAGATTCTTTCGGTTGAAGGCCAGTGATGTCAACTTGTCGTTGGAAGTGAGAAACTTGCAATTGATGTATGCAAGCCCCAAGGTACTGAAAGGGTGTTTCTAAGTCAACCTTTTGGATAATGTGTTGATGTCGACAAGAAGCAAGTTGTCGTAGGAGGGCCTTGATGTATCCGACATCAACGACACAAAACGATTGTAATGATTTTGGAGACAGAATGTGACCGACGACATAAGGTTCAGGAATGGCGGTCATGAAAATGAAGGTTTATGAGTATTGCAAAGGATGAGTTTTACTGAGTGACTTCTCTTGAACATGTCGGCAACACTGAATGAATTTCTAGCATTGACTCAAAACCAAAGAGATGGATGGTATGATAGACCATAGGTATTGTTAGCCTCCTGCTGCAGCAGGTTACTCATATTTCAGGATTGACATTTTTACATGCCAAATATGTCATTCTTTGCATACTGCAATGTTCCATATTTATTACAGAGGCCAAAGAAGGATGCCATGAGAATGTTGCAGTTCAACTACCACTGCTGTGTTCCAATTTTGATATACTATTCCATTTGTTGAAGAATTTTCGGCTAAAGGGAGATCCAAACAGTTTAATCTTGGTCTCCCTAGGTTTCAATTTCCTGTTTTAGAATATAGAGAATGAATATCTATCCAAACAGCTTAATCTTGGCAGATTCTTAGACAGGTATAGAAGCAAGGGTGCTCAACAGCTTGGTCTGAGCCCCGGATGAAATAAGTATAGATGTAGATAGGAGGACCGAATAAGAAAAAGTTGAAAAGTTGGGTCTGCAAGTCTAAGTGCACCGAAACAAAAAAAAAGGGAAGAAAAAATGCTAGGCAAGTAGGTTGGGTAGGTAGCTTTGAGGTTGCAGAATGTTGATGTGTGACCAATTTCATGTTTTCATGTGTCATATCTGTTCAAGTCACAATCATCGGGCAGTTTTCATTTGAAGGATTTCAAGCGAGGCATGACTAATTTCCCCCTTCTTCCTTATTCCCCAAGACACTCACTAATCTCCCTGAAGAGATAAAGATCTGCTTGATACCTCTTAGTTTCATCATTTTCCATATCATTCACCTTTATAAAGATCTGCTTTACCTAAGGAATACTCATACTCCCTTTATGGATCATTGTTTCCCTTAATAGCCTAAGATTCACCCACTTAGCGCTTTCTCATCATGGTCATATTAACTACTAACTTACTATATAGCTCTATCTATCTCCCCATCCCCTACTAGAACTATGTTAATAACTCCCCTACATACTTATCCCCTCCCCTTGGTTGAAAAATAACCATAAGTATTCCTTGGGAATTGCTAAGTTTGCCTGAAACATAGCAAGAACCCTCATTTTGCCCCTTTAAAACCATCTTCCAATGAAATGGACTCCTTCCTAAGCATAAAATTCCTCTTTTTTGGTTATCGGACCTCGTCCGAGGCCTCAAATGCTCTGCAAAAGCATACATACCCTTCCTCCGATCGCAATAACCCTTGCCGACTGGCATAACATTCTCTCGATCCCTTTGGATCCCCCTCCGACGTGAATATCGCAGTCGGAGTTCGCAAAGGTAATGTGGCTCGTTGTTGTTTCTCCCCGATGGATGTCCCGCCGATTCAATTTTGCAATCGGCGTATCGCAAATACTATATGTCACATATATATGCCCCCTCCACTCTTAGCCGATGCGATATCACAAGATTGGCAATCGGCGGTCGCAAGAGTCACGCTTCCAAAATGCATGCTTCTTCCCTTTGCTCTGATGTGACATTACCATAGCATCAAGAGAACATATCGCATGAAAAATACTTCCTCGCCACATGCCTTCTTTCACTCATATATTTCGTTCAAAACATGATTTATCATTAAGACAGGTTACACTGCAAATTCATCGCAGATCGCAGCATTTCAGTTACCGTTATCGCATCGTAGAAATATATAAGGCACCGCACCATGTAGCATCCTGCCACGTCACCCTACCACGCCACCCCGCTAACGTCATCTGCCGTACCAGGACCCACCGTTGACATCATGCTGCCGTCACCCGCTAAAGAAAGGCTCGCAAGCACGAAAATGCATCTTAGGAGGCCCGGATTCAAATTCTGAGGCAGTTTTTGATGCGTGATTAGCGCCTAGCGCTAATCGCGCATCGCTACGGGAAATAGGCCATATTGGGGAATCTTTAGGGAATATTTTGATTCCTCAGCCATTTTTGCGCCGAAAAAGGCAGAAAAGGCCTGATTTTGCAAATTTTAGCGTATCAGAAGAAAGAGAGAGACCCATTTCAGGCATTGAAGACTATCAAAGCAAATGTAAAGCCAAAAACCATGTCAAAGAGTATCAGTGTTGTAGCGAAGTGTATCAGTGAAGATCTTCTCAGGGCTCGAGGCGAATGAAACATTAAAAGAAAACCTTGAAAGTCATGAAGCAGTTAAGGAACCATTCAAAGCTCAATATCACAATGAATGCACATTAAAACTCACATGAGATCAATGGACCAGAACTCAAAGCACAGTTATTGCAGAACCACTACTCCAGGTCACCAAAGACACCGTATTAACTCATTTTGATCCAACTGCCTCTGGCGCAGCCCAAAGGATATTTACTCGCATTTAATTCCAGCACAAGTTTAGGTTTAAAAAGTTGTCCTGCAGACCTGTTTAGGTCAGCTGTAATAAATACTTTTGGATATTTTACCTATAAAGAGGACCCTGAACAATGTAATGGGGGTTGGTTTTTGTTTGTTATATTTTTTGCTTGACCATAGACTCACACTGTATATTTGATCATTTCTATAATAAAATACTGCTTATGAGCTTGGAGAATGAATTGTGTATTGTGTTTAATGGTTGAAGAGTGACTGTGGAATTCTTGTGCCGATACATGACTCAATAAGTGTTTCTTACCTCTGTCTTTCCATTCATATATCATTATCTAAGCAGCAGAAAGAAACAATAGCTTAGAATTTGTTTAAGTGCACTCTATGCTCAATTTCTATTGTTTCTTTATGTTTTGATCTGTTTTAGGCATAAATATGAATTCCATCTGGCTCATATTTTCCCTAATTCACCATGTGTGACAGTTATCCAGGGATTCTTAACTACCCCTAGATAGAGCTCATCCTCTTTCCCTCTGTTAAGTTGATTGAGAGATTCTTAATTGCCTCTCATTCCTTACATTTCGCTCCATCTCTTTAGCTTGATGGTTGTTTCATGTGCAGCTACCTTGCTCCATATTCCTCTTGATCATACCCGCGTTCCTACTCCTTGACTCCATGCCCAATGGTTTGAAACTTATCACTCTATGCCTGCCTCTCTGCTCGAATGCATCTTCCTTCCTTTCAAACACCATCCAAACCTAAACAAAACCCACTGAACCCAATAGCTAGCCTAAAATCATAATCAACAAAGCTAAATCATCAAGAGAGAGCCCTCTCTGATTACAAGTGGGCTAGAACCTGTAATCCAAAGATTGGTTTGTGGTTACCTCGGCCGTATCCCTTCAGGAGCTTAGGGACAACCTGAGTGATAACATACTGGCGACTCCACTGGGGATCTTCCCCAGATAATCTCACAAAACCAATCCAAAGCTCCGCAGAGGAAGAAACCGACCTTTAACAAGTTTTTGTTAACCTGTATTCTTAGAAAAAAACCCAAAAAACAAGTTAGAAGTTGGCTCCTAAGAAGCATTCATGTTACACAAGATCAAATCCAGATCCAAATCCCCCAGCTATTTTTGATGACCCCAATATAATTCCCAAGATCATTAGAAAACAAGAGCAACAAGAAGGTTTGACTGCTTCCAGTTCTGAAACAGTTCAGCGTAGCCATTTAGCAACCCCTGTTAAAGTTTTGTTCTGTTCAAACCCTACTTCCCCTGGTTCATCATCCACTTCTACTAGCCCTGTTTCCACACCTCCATCCACTGTGAATACCACCACTACCACTACTATTATCCATGTTACTCCAGTTGTTCCACTTGTCCCAGTTGTTCCGCTTTTCCCAATTGTTATGGCTAATAGATATGCACCTTTACAGCTGCCTGCAAATCCTGGGGCTATGCCTCATGATTATCAGACTAGAATTACCTATTCTGATGGCGCAAATTCCTGCACAGCTCTTCAGCATACAAAGAAAATGCAGGATTACTTTGAGAGTTATGAGATTGATGATGACAGTGTAAGAATGAAGATTTTTGTCCAAAGTCTGACTGGTGATGTCAGGACTTGGTTCAGAGCACTCCCAGCCAATTCCATAGGAGACCCAGAAGCCTTATATCAGTCCTTTATTAATAGGTGGGAGAAAAAGAAAGACCCCTTGCACATATTATCTGAATATGACACTATTAAAAGAGGCCCTCAGGAAACTGTTTTGGATTACTGTGCAAGGTTCAATAATGTCTACAATGCAATACCACAGAACTTAAGACCTCCACCTGATCTCGCTTTGTACAAATTCCCTGATGGTTTTGATGCTAAAATGGTTTATCAGCTAAGAGAAAGAGCCCCTCAAAGCCTTCCAGAGATGCAAAATGTTGTTGTTAGTGTGGAGGGAAACCTAATCACCAAAAGAAACAGAGCTAGAACTAAGAGAAGAACTACCCTTAAGGAAGAACCCTCGGCCTTAGACCAGAAGTTGGATGCTATTATCAATGGCATGCATAGGCTGGGAGACAGAGTAGAGAGTGTCGAGAGGAAATCATCATGGGAAGGGCAACAACCCAATACCATAAGGAATCCAAACTTCAGGAAAAATCAAACCACAAATGTTGGGAGAGCTAGTCCCGAACATGATATTAGACCTCCTTTCCAAGAAAACTACGCAGAGGCATCCACATTCAGTGAGCCCACAGAAGAAAATCACATAAACTTGATAGACTCGAAAAATGAGCAACCAATCTTTCTCACTCAAGAAAACCAAGACTACCCTGATATAAAACAATTTCAGACCAAGACGGGAGAGTCTTTTGATTTTAAACAAGGTTATGATTCTATTGTATATGAGGTCCACAAACAATATAAGCTGAGAACAAGAACCATTGATGCCCCTGCACCTAGCAAAACAAAGGACAGCAAACCACCTAATAAGATTAAAGACAGGCTTGTCATAACAGAACCAGTTAATATTGCTATCCCAAACCCGCATCAGGTAACTATAGAGGACATATCAGACATACAGCCTCATACTGAGCAGCCTCTACCTTCTTCTTCCTCAGAAGAAAATTTGAACAGTGTTCCAAAAAATCTTCCCAAGACAGAAATACCACAAACTGTCATTCACCATAGCATAGACAATCCAAAGGAAAACA
>APFE030099396.1:19913-49362 GCA_000404065.3 Pinus taeda | reverse complement strand
TTTACAGGTTCCAACCGGGCTCTCCGCAAGATGATCCTCGAAATGATAAAGTACTTCACTCTTCCTAAATGATAAATGAAATCCTCATCTACTACAGACTTCGCACCTTAGGGGGCAATCTGTTACACAAAAATATCGTCACCTTGATTATTTGCAGTCAGTATGGGTCTATCATTAGCTATACCAACATCCTAAGAAAGTCTCAGACCTCAGCTCTTCAAAACAAGCTTTGGAAATGAGAGAAAGACATCAAAAAGTAATGTAACTCTGGTTCCGCACTTTCTCTCACTTTTGCCTGCGAGCTCGCACCTTTTGTCCAGAGTACCTGTGTACTTATACGATCTGTATGTAAAGGGGAGGGTGCGTACCCCTGTGAAAGTCAAAAGGCATAATTTTTATCTTAAAAAACTCACTTTGGGTTAATTCTAGATGTTTCTAGAAGGAATTTTGACGTGGATTGTTCGCTCCAAAGTGGTTCATGCATCCCAAAAGAGAAGGAGCTAATCCCCTGTGAGGAGGAGCTATCCCTTTGAAGGAGGATTCTATCCCTTTGAAGGAGGACCTAGTAACTTCCCTGCATTGCACTATAAATTGAGGCATTGGGTTAGTGGCTAGGGAGGTTAGAAGCTGAACATTTTTTAGGGTAAATGCTGGTGAAATCAAGACTTCCTATTTGAGCTTAAGAGGAGAGATCAAATACCTTTTTGGCTTAATTGGGGAGTGAGTGAAGCTTATCAAAGTAGAGGAGACTTCTTGTTGGACCCTGGAGGAGCTTGTACAGTGTCAAGGCAAAGGTTGTAAAGTTCTTCTTCTTTTGAATTAATACAATCGTGCTCATTTTTATCAACAAGTATCTCATGTTATTTGTTTCATGGACTCCTTGACTTTCATGTTAAATATGTTTTATATATTGGTTTTTCAGGTGCTATTTAATTGTTTGCCTTGTTTGTGTTTGCAGGTTTGTGATAAAGGAACTCATTCGGATCAAAGAAGCGAAGGCATCCCCAAACTTGCATTGGACATAAGGTACGCCTTAAACACACTTGTTTTCCATTATTTATAAAAGCACATTTATAGAAAGATAGTGTCTGGATGGTTTGCTTGTCATTAGGTCTTCTTTAGATTATAGGAAGGTCTATCTTGTCCGCAAGATCGACTCATTCCGCGTGACATAAGGCATAAATCCCAATATGGTGCCAAACCCGCAGGACTGATCAATTGAAAATCATTGTCTACCAATCTGTATGGCATACTTGTATCTGTATGTTCAACTGTATCTACCTTTTCAATCCGCAAATAGCTCTGTAGTCAGATGGTGGCCTTCGACAAAGCAATTCGTCGCAGAGCAGCATGAGACACAAGAACAACTGCAACAATGAAACCTCCAGGGCTCGAGTGTGAAGAACTAGTTAGAGGACCAAACCCTACTCTTCCTTTGCTGTCAGATTGCCAGGGTATGATCAACGACGATACAATGAAATAGCTGGTGCAAACGAGTGTGACTACTGTCACATAGTCCAACTGCTTGCCGTGTGTTACCACGTACGAGAGCCAATACAACATAATATGCCCAAAATTAATGTGCACAATGAACTAGGAGGATCCCCATCCAGATTTCCTAACCTGTTCATTTAATTTAACATATTTTGCATATGAGACCATTTAGATTCTGCAGATAAATGTAAATGTAATTAATATGTATCCGTATGTTACCATAGGCCATTACATAATGCTTAATGGTTGTATTCTCTTTTTTTTTATATGTATTTCGTAAGGTTATATAGAGTTGTCATACAGTTGTTACAAATCGTATCAGAGCTCAGGTTCGTACACTAAGACTCTTTGGGAATAGATATGTACTGGAAATAAATGTGCTTTTGTTTTAACTAAATAAACTTATGTGTGCACCAACAAAAGAGATAGGGAAAAATGCAGGGGAGCCCAAGACCAACCGATCCACCCGGATCCATGTATGTAAACGCTAATCCTGATATTTGGATATAGTTGGGCAAAGAATCACGAAAATCTAATGTGGTGTTACTCGAAACTGTCTAGCAGTTGTGTGCTGAAATGATGAATTTAAGAACAGATATGAAAGATTACGCCAAGAACAGGAGAAAATTCTTAGAATTCTGTCCAATCGATAGAATCAATGATATCCAAATCCCAGTGCTGAGGACCGAGAGAAGACCCCAATGGCTCAACATGGAGAAGAAAAAACTAAGTCAGTTGAGAAACATGGGGAAGACAAAGAAGGGCGCTTAGACAATGTCTCTGACCAACGCAAAACTAAAAGACAAAAAACTGAATTGCAAGGTGAATTTAAAAAGATTAAGCCATCACTGTTTGAAGGGGAATTGGAACAGGCAGCCAAAGCTTGGCTAATTGATATGGGAAAATATTTCCATATTTATGAGTATATAGATAAATTGAAGGCACGATTGGTAGTTTATCAGTTAAGAGGTAAGGCCACCTTTTGGTGGGAAGAAATCAAAATAGTAAGGAAGATCAATGAAGAGGAAGTCACCTGGCACAAATTCCAAAAGCATTTCATAAACAAGTATTTAACTGAATGTTATTACGATTAAAAGGAAAAGGAATTTCATGAGTTAAGATTGGGAACCTTAACCATGGATGAGTATGTGACACGATTCACCTTCTTGCTAAACTATGTGCCTTACATGCAAGAAGAAAAGGCCAAAATGTAGCGCTTCATCAACATTTTACCCAACTTTATGCAGGAGAATCTAGAATTTGACTACCCTAAGACAAATGATGACATTGTGCGAAAAGTCTGCATCTGCTACCAACAAATGAAACAAAAGAATGAAGGATCAAAAGGGAGTTTAAATGAGAAAGGTATAAGTTTGATTCCAAACAAACACTCAAGATTTGTTGGTGGAAGAAATGTACAACAAAAACCCGTTAGTAGATTTCTAGCCAGGAATCAGCCCAAGGCTGCTTATTTGAAAAACAGACAGTCGGAAAGAGTTACTAAATCTGTTAATGACCAGCAATCAAAACCACCACTATAATGCTGGGGATGCGGAGAAACACACTACTACAAAAAATTTCCACATAAGGCAAGAAAAAAACAACTATCAAATATGCAAGAAGCATCCATAGTTGGGGATGTGGCAAGGAGCATGCCCAGAATTAACGCTGCCCTGGATGATCATCAGGTAGAATTTTACCCACCATGATCAAATGTGAAGGTATGATTGCTCAGAAATCTGTCTTTATTTTATTTGACCCAGGCATTAGCTTAAGCTATGTTAGTCCTAAGGTGGTGGATAAATGTCAATTGTAGAGCAATAAGTTTTCAAAACGATGGTTAGTTCAACTAGCCACAAGGATAAAAAGAAGGGTAATCGCAAAAAAAAAATGTTGTCCCATAATGATTTCAGGACAACCTATTTACGTGGACCTTAATATACTTCCTTTGGGTTCTTATGACATATTAATCGGGATGGACTGGTTGGAAAAGTGTTAGTTCCTAGTGGATTGCAAACAAAAAACTGTCAGTTTTATTGTTGAATTGGGCCAAAGGAAGGAACTCCAAGGAATTAAAATCAATATCAAGTTACGTCCCATTACTGTTAGTCAGCTAGGAAAATGTATTAGAAAGGGTTGTCAAATATATGATGTTCAGGTGGGATTTACAAACACTAAAAGTAAAATGACCTCCTTGGAAAATATTCTTGTCATTCAAGAATTTGTTGATGTATTTCCGGAATCCATTCTTGGTTTACCACCAAAACGTGATATTGATTTCATCATTAACTTAATTATGGGTGCAACCCCTATATCTAGATCCCCTTATTGCATGAGCACACTTGAGTTAACAGAACTCAAAATGCAGCTTCAGGAGATTTTAGATAAAAAGTATATCTATCCCAATGTGTCCCCTTGGGGAGCCCCCGTATTATTTGTATGGAAAAAGGATGGGACCCTGAGATTATGCATTGATATTGACAACTAAACAAACTAACCATCAAGAATAAGTATCCTTTACCACATATCGATGATCTATTTGATCAGGTGCAAGGAGCTTAGGTATTTTCGAAAATCGATTTAAGATCTGGTTACCATCAGATAAGAATACAAGAAGAAGACATTTACAAGTCAACATTTCGTACTCATTATGGTCATTACAAGTTCGTGGTATTTCCGTTTGGCCTCACAAATTCCCCAGCCACATTTATGAGTCTGATGCATGGTATTTTCTAGCCCTACGTTGATAAATTTGTGCTAATTTTCATTGATGATATTTTAATATATTCTAAGAATCAGGAGGAGCATAAAGAACATCTGAAAATAGTATTGTAAACATTAAGGGAAAATTAGTTATATTCCAAATTCAATAAGTGTGACATTTTCAAAGATCAGATTCAGTAGTTGGGTCACGTTATATTAATAGACGACATTACGGTAGACTCGTAAAAGATAAAAAAATCATGGAATGGACAGCCCAAATAATGTCACTGATATCAGATTATTCTTGGAATTAGCTGGATACTTCGCAGATTCATTGAGGGATTTTCAAAAGATTGCCTTTCCAGTGACCTCCCTATAGAAAAAGGGGCACACTTTACAATGGACAGCTGAGTGTCAGCAAAGTTTTGAAAAACTAAAACACATACTCACCTCCACACTAGTGTTAAAAGTAGTAGTTTTAGAAAATTCTTTCATCGTTTGCACAGATGCAAGCGAAGAAGGTGTTGGTGGGGTGATGACACAATAAGGAAAGGTGATTTC
Source organism: Pinus taeda (assembly GCA_000404065.3). Taxonomy (NCBI): domain Eukaryota; kingdom Viridiplantae; phylum Streptophyta; class Pinopsida; order Pinales; family Pinaceae; genus Pinus; species Pinus taeda. Next base: position 44,604 of record APFE030099396.1, on the reverse strand, counting down.
TCATGAATCTAGAAAATTGAAGGAGTATGAACAATGATATTCGACTTATGAACTTGAATTGATAGCAGTAGTCCATGCACTTAAAATTTGGTGACCTAACCTACCAGGGAAGAAATTTTTTCCGCTAATAGATCATAGCAGCCTTACAAACTTCTTCAAATAGTCTAGCTTAAACGCTCAACAGGCCAGACGGACAACATTCCTAAGTGAATTCGATTTTGAAATGAAACATTTAAAAGGGAAGGAAAACCGTGTGGTCGACGAATTGAGCAAGAAGGTACATTGTATCTATGAGGTCCAAATGAGCCAATTAAGTTCAAATATTCCTGAAATCATAAAGGAAGCAACTAGCAGAGATCCGGAGTATACTTTCCTTTGGAAACAGACAAAAGAAGCCTTGCTAAAAAAGGAAAAATCAGAATTTAAAATAAATTTCGATAACCTCCTTACTTTTAAGAACATAATTTACATTCCTAACCAAAATTCGGTTAAACAATTGATATTGGATGAGTTTCATAAGAAGCCTTGTATTGGCCATCCAAGTTACTAGAAAATATTTTCAGCCATCAAGAAAGGATACTTTTGGCCCAGATTGAGGAAGGATGTTATAGAATATTTTTCCAAATGTTTGGAGTGTTTGCTGGTGAAGGCAGAACACCAACATCCCACCGGGTTGTTACAACCATTCACCATTCCGCAATGGAAATGGGAGACCATATCTCTAGACTTCATCACTAGCCTACCCTACACAAGGAAGCAACATGACTCAATTATGGTGGTAGTAGACGAATTGATTAAAACAACTCACTTTATACCTGTGAAATCCACGTACAAAACTGTGGAAATCACAGACATATTTATGAAGGAGATTTTTCGCTTACATGGAATACCCAAGGTGGTGATTTCTGATAGGGATGTAAAATTTACATCCACCTTATAGAAAACTCTCTTTTCAGGATTAGGTACTCAGATCCAATTTAGTATTGCCTACCACCCCCAAATGGATGGACAGACTGAACGGGTAAATCAGGTGTTGGAGGACATGCTATGCATGTTTGTGATGCAGAAACCACACAAGTGGGAGGATTACCTCTATCTAGTGGAATTTGCATATAGTAATAGACATCACGAATCACTAGGCATGAGCCCCTTCGAGGTGTTGTACGGGAGAAAGTACAGAGGGACCATAGACTGGAATAATCTAGTTAATAAGTTAGCAATGGGTCCTAACACGCTATCAGAAATGGAGGAGACTATTAAGAAGGTTTGACAAAATTCGAGGGCGACCAAAGATAGACAAAAAGTATATGTAGAAAAAAAAGGGCATACAGGGAATTTCTATCAGGAAATCACATTTATCTAAGAGTGAAGCCCCGGAAAAGTTCTTTACAGTGGTCAGGTTGTGCCAAGTTATCACCCCGATGTTGTGGACCCTTTCAAGTCTTGGAACGTGTTGGACTGGTGGCCTATAAGCTTGCGCTACCAAGCCACATTTAGGTCCACAATGTGTTTCATGTATCTTTACTAAAAAAATAAGTGTATAACCCTTAGCACATTATTTACTAGGAAAATATTCAGGTTGAACCAAAAGGAAAGTTCCTGGGAGAACCTCTTTGTATTCTCGATCAGAGAGAAACCAACTTGCGGAAGTGATCCATCACCCAAGTTAAAGTGTAATGGAAGCACTTTGGCCCAGAAGAGGCCACTTGGAAAGAGGAGGAATTTATGCAGAAAGCTTATCCAGAATTTTTTTATGAAAGTAGAGAGAACACTAGGGACATGTAGAAATTCCCACTATAGATCAAAAAATTATGCAATATACTAAAGCAAAATACAAGATCTACTTCTACAAAAAAACTTTGCGGAAGCTTAATCGAATTAAGCAAGATCAATGAGAACACATATAACTGAGAATGAGAAATCAATTGCACATAACACATAAGAAATAACCTAGGGAAAGCCTCAACCTAAACCCCAATCTCTGTAACATCATACAAGTGGAAATCTTGTTCAAGTTACAAAAAGAATCATCTCTCAAGTTATCCTGCTCTCTTTGCAATCAAACAATACAACTCACAGACTGAATAGACACAGTATATGTCCTCCTCAAGCCCTCTAAGCCTCCTATTTCATTGTGCAGTTTTTATTGGGGTCCAGTGATGCCACATGTGTGAATTGGCCTCATCACACTCACAAAACCTGAAGAAGTAATTGCGCAATCCTCAAGGAAATAATTCCTTCTGCATGCAAGGGATATTCACAATGGAATATTCTAGCAACTGATAGTACACCGTCCCTCCATTTGATCTCGACTAGGTCTCTGTCTAAATTGACATGCATGAGTTATTAATGAGGGGATATTCAGTTATCTGAAATGCAGCAGTTACATGCAGGCATGCATTAACTAACTAAACTCACAATTAATTCAACAAACTGTTTGAATTAATCTAACTGGACTTGACTCAGTTAACTGAGCCAACTAATTACAACTCATCCTTATCTCTTTAATTGATGGATAAATTCCTCAATTAATGGAGAAACTGTTGCATGTCCCCACATAGACTTCATGATTGATTTTCTACAACTAATTAACTCATGGTGAATTAATTAATTAATTTACAAATAGTTGTTATGATTAAATTCGAATTTTTACTTCTCTATTTTAGTTCAGGGACTCACTAAAATAGGAAGGTATCCCGAAATGCTATTTAAGCAATATTAAATTTAGCATTTCTTGTTACTATTTTCAGCAGGATGATGTTCCTCATATGGGGGCGAGAGATGTAACACCCCAATTTTGCATAAAAATTACTGAGATTACTAACTTTATATTTACTAGATGTTATTTCAAGTTTTATTACATTTTGATGTTAATTATTAACTCGCTGAGGCTGGGAGGCCAAGAAACATATATTGTGGTTACCTAAATTATTATTAATAATACTTTAACAAGATATAAACTTTTTTGTTTTAATTAAAAGAAACGGTTGCCAAGAAACAATTACCCTCTTCCTAGAAAGGGAAATATAGAGAGGGAGAGAGAAGAAAAAAAGCTATCCCAGAGCTGGGTGGAATAGACCAGAGGGAAAGTTTCTCAACATAGTCAATAAGAAAGTACAAAGGTTGAGGCTGGACGGGAGTCTTAAGGCCCAAGAACTGACTGTAACTGGATATAATCCAGTGTGAAAGGTAGAAAGTAATCGGGGGAGAGTCTGGACGTGATTGCCAGACTTGTGGCTGGGAGGAGAGGCTTTCTAGAATATATTTTCATTGTAGGTTAACACATAAGTAAAGATAGAAAGCTTCTAAAGATTTAATACTGGATTGCAGATATTACTATTTGACCTGCAAGTTAAACAAAAAAGTAGGATAGAAATCTTCCTTCTGAATTAATGACTATGGCTATTACGCTAATGCTTAATTGATAATTGATAATATGAATGATTACAACAAAATTATTTGTTTTACAACGTAGAAATAGGAGATAAATCCTGAAAAGTATCACTCAGAATATGAGTTATCAGTGCAGTAAAGGAAATTGTAAATAGCCCTTTTCGGCAAACTTCAAAATAACCATAAATATTGGTAGGATAGAGGATTAAGTTTGTCCAAGTATTAAACAATTCTCTATTCTAAGTTATGCAAAATTGCTAATCATAGCATCGCGGTGAAGCATTTGGTAGAGCTTATTATCAGAAGTTCTATATAATGAACAAATGCTATATCATGAATAGTAGGTAACGCTAAAAGAATTTTTAACAAGAAACTAACATTACTAATAAAGTATAGCTTACACAACAATCATGTTGGAGGATATTGACCCATGAGGGACTGAAAACAATGTATTTATTACATATTAACACAACAATAGACTGAAATCTTGAAATCCTAAAACAGGAGAAATTGATGAATCAGTCAACGCCATGAGAAAATATAAATAGAGGAATTCTCGGCCCCACCTTCAAATAAATAAGAATTTATTAAAATCCACCATTCAAATCAAAATGGAAATAGTTTAATAGGCCTTTTGAAACAGACTGCTGACAAATGTAGAGTATAGATATTTCATTTAACATAGCATTACAATTCGGAAAAACTATCGACAGCCGGAGTTGGTCGTTATGACGAGACACAAAGCATAAGAAACCAGCATGTACATTAATAACGTAAACATGTTCATAAGGAGGAACCCTCCAAAGAAACCCTCTAACGACTAAACCTAGAACAATAACACCAAACTGTAAGAGCCCTGCTCTTTTCACAGCCCATTCTAGGATAATAGAAAAAACTATATATAATATATATATATATATATATATATATATATATATATCGACCTCCTCCTTTGTATACTTAAACAGTTTTTGCATACAAGTTAATGCACCAAAGGATATAGCTCCAACCTATAAATCAACCGAGACGTTGTGAGTTTTAAAGATTTTAAGGGTCGTAATCTTGAACATCAAACCTCCTAAGAAATCGCTTACCTGTAACAAAGGTCGAAAGTCAGTAGATTCTATTTGCGCCAGCACCTGTCTTTTATATACATAAGCGGAATGATACCCTAGGAGGGTTCTTAACTGATTTAGGGACATCTCCTCAGTGAATCACCTGTAGATCAGTGAATGGTCTCAGTTATAAATTAAAGACTTGGTACAAAACCAGAAACAAGCCTTATCTAAATAGAGGTTGTAGGAAGAATTGTGACCTGGAGATTTCACTGCGGAAGAGTTATGTTTTTTAGATGGTTCATGGTGCATATTGTTTCCTACTACCTCCGGAATCTCTTGAGGCATCCTTGTATAATGGAGATGGACCTTTAGAATAGGTTTAAGGCAGAAATCCCAATCAGGCGCCAAACCCTCGGTACTGATCAAATGAAAATCATTGTCTACCAATATGTATGGCATACTTGTGTCTGTATGTTCAATTGTCTCTACCTTTTCAAACTACAGAGAGCTCTGTAGTTGGACGACGGCCTTCGACAGACCAAGCCCTCGGAGAGCAGCATGATATAGAGGAACAACCACAACAATGGAACCTCCAGGGCTCGGGCGTGAAGAGTTGGTTAGAGGACCAAACCCTACTCTTCCTTTGCCGTCAAATTGTCGGGGTAGGATCAACGGCAATAGAATGAAATAAATGGTGCAAATGAGTGTGAGTACTGTCACATAGTCCAGCTGCTTGCCTTGTGTTACCGCGTACGAGAGCCAATATAACATAATATGCCTAGAATTAATGTGCACAATGAACCAAGAGGATCCCCATCTGGATTTCCTAGCCTATTCATTTAATTTAACATATTTCGCATATAAGACCATCCAGATTCCGCAGATAAATGTAAATGCAATTAATATGTGTTCATATGTTACCATAGTCCATTACATAATGCCTAATGGCTATATGCTTATGTAATTTTTTTTCCTTTCCATGTATTTCATAAGGTTTTATAGAGTTTTAACATATTTCGCATATAAGACCATCCAGATTCCGAGATTTCATTTTAGGTTTGTTTTTTTATTTTTGAATTGTAAATTTATTAATTTCATGTCTCAATACTATGGTTTCAATTTAATATCAGTTTGTATTAATTTTAAACCGTAGTATTAATACATATTTTATATTAAATTACAGTATGAAAATAAATTAAATTACATTACTAATTTTCCGTATAAAATTACATATTAAATTAATAATATCTTTATAGCTCGCAGTATGTAAAGTACTGAAACAAATTATATATTAGGTTTTATAATACTTTATAATATTAGATATATAATATTAAATCTTATAATATTAAGAGGCCTCTAAAGATTGGAAAACGATGCTATATCAACTTGTGCTAGTATATTTCATAATCAAATAATAAATTTAAAAACATCCGATAACCCTGTACACAAAATTTTCATACCCTTCGATTTCTTTTAATTAAAAAATTAAAAATATGGGAGCTCTGTTCCGCCAAACACTCTGCTTTAATAAAGTCGATTCTCAGAGTTGCGTACATCTTCGTTGTAGACTCCCGTATTAGGCAAAGAGGTATGGCGTTCATAACTGAGAGATTTAGACGAAACATGAAGCCATCTTTTATTCCAATGAATGCTGAAGCTTCGTATACATGTAGACGCATACAATATTGCAATTTAAAATGAAAAACAGTACTGTGCCCAAAGTTGATCACTTTAGGCGATTGGACAACACTAATTTCGCGGGTTGAGATGGTATATCATTTCGAATCCATCTCTTATTAGGATGATAGGCTTTTCTTTTGAAAGGGACCTTCGTCGTCTCTTTCGTTCTCCGGCTGACACGTGGCGTCGGGTCTCCTTCGTCCTCGTGCTAACAGCGGGCGTCGGGCGGGCATAACCCCTGGCGGTCTTCTGCGGTTACCAGTTGCGGTTCTGTTCACAAACGGGAAGGGTTTACAACCGACAACACCGTGATCCAGGGAACGAAGTTAACTGTAGCCCACGGATTAAGCTAACGCGCATAATTGCTGTAGCTCAGAAATAACGGTACTCGACCGCCCTGAAATTTCACATTTAAAAACCTACTGCGTCAAATATTCCTTCATTTGGTAATTCTCTTCCAGGTACTCAGTTTATTCTCTCTCGTATACACCTATCTTGAAAAGCTAGTTGAGTTAAAGAAATTGGGTGTTCAAGATGCAAAAATTGTCTCCCTTGTTTGATATCCTTGCCTTAGCATGTTTTGGCAAGGGGTATATGCAGTGTTTTGAGCTGTTGGGACGTTGATTTATGTATCACTATATTTGTTCTTTATATATAGATTGGTTGGTTATGTCTGTACTGCTTTGTGCTTCTCAAAATTTCCCAATAGTTGACTCTGCAGTTTGTTGATGTTATCTGGAATCAAATTACTATGTAAACATGTTCTCACTATTTATGAAGTTTGACTGATGATCTTTTCACTTTTTCAGGCTTCTTTGATTTGATTGGTGAGTGTGGCTGCTTACTGAGTCAATAAGTTAGATGTGGTTCACAGACAATTAATGGCCTCAACTGTAGTTATGTATATTGGCTGAATTTTTTTGTGAAACTGATTTATGTATGTGTATTTGTTCTGTATATAGATTGGTTGATGAGACCGTACTGTTTTGTTCGTCTCAAATTTTGATTCCTAGCAATCGACTCTGAAGTCTATGGACGTTATCTGGAATCAAATCACTATGTAAACATGCTCTCACTATTTATGAAGTTGAATTGATGATGTTTGCACACTTTAGCCTTCTTCGATTTGATTGACGAGTGCATCTGCTTGCTGAATCACAAGTTAGATGTGGTTCACAAACAATTGGTGGTCTCTACTGAAGCTTATGTATATTGATTAGTTAAGTTTGAGTTCACATATTAAGCTTCTTTAGAGTTGTTTCATAAATACATGTACAACCTTTGTAGTTACAGATTTAATAATGTTTTCCTGATTGATTGAATTATGTTAGTCTGTTGAAGTGTTTTGTATGTGTATATCAGATTGTGGGTCTTATGTAGCTTTTTTGAATTTTCTTTGCCACTGCTTATTCTTGTTTCTTATGGATTTATTGTTGTATTGTTTAAAAAAGAACAGTCTGGGTTTCTCTGATAAGGACTCAGAACTGGTTAAGCTTGTCCTGCATGAATCAATTGATAGGTGTTATCTATTGTTTCTGAGTTCTCTGAAACCAGTTGGTCAATTGCATGCTTTTTCTGTTTCATTTTAGTCAATTTGGCAGTATTTTAAGACTCTGTATATCTACTTTAACAAGTGATTATCCTTACTTCTTATATATACCTTAACCTTAGTCTTTTAGAGTGTCGTGAAGCTTGAGCCAAATTGAAATTGTTTAACTAATTTAAGTTCCATATGCATCTCCAAGTGCTTATCTTTATGGGATCTGGATAGATTGAATGTTGGTTTCTATGGTGGCTTTAATTTCTTTGGGATATATTTGTAACTGATTATTCATGTTCTTCATGTGCAGGTTGGAGGATGCCATCGGGGTTTTGGAATATGTTGTTGGAATGAGAGAAGAGAAACTTGATACAGCAAAACCGGATGTAGATGATGAAAAGAAAAGGCTGGCAGAACTCTTGAAGGAAGCTGGTAGAGCACGAAACAGGAAAGCCAAATCACTAGAAACTCTACTTCAATCAAATTCTATGAAGAAGAAAAAGGAGAAAGCAAAGTGATTAGAATGTGAATGTTGATAATTTCTCATAAGATTGTGGACCTAATTGGGGCTTGTTTAGAGCAGAACAGGGCAGTCTGCATAGGACAGGTCAATCTGCAATTATAAATCAAAATTCTTTCAACACAAGAAGAGTATGTTAGCAACATTAACTCTGTTAGATGTCTACTTGAGCTATATTGTCTACGTCTCAAAGGAATACGTCAAAGTGGAGTGTTGCAGGATACCAAGGAATCTTCTAAACAATGTTTGGACATGAATGGTGCTGATTTCCAAGCTTTCTGCATTGAAGTTGGGTGGGTCAGTGGTCCCTGTTCAGAGTTAGCATTTGATCACATGTTGCTAATCTTTGTTCTGTAAAATATGTAAAGGTCAGGAGATACAGATGATTTCTTTGAGCTGCTTGTGAAGTTGTATGCTTTTCATCTTTCTGTCAGCAGTGGGAAACTTTTAAAGGGTATGAAGCACGAAACGTTTCAGGGCATATTCTTGTTTTTCCCCCATCTTCTGTGAATTCAATTGAAGTTCTTTAGGCTTAGATAAAATAATAATCTGGCACAGATTGATATGTGCTTGTTCCATGTCCTGGAGTCTCTGCATTCTTATCTAAGAGCCCTTAGCTCATATGCATCACTGGAATTCACAAAGTCTAGGCCCAAGTTAATAGTTATTGTTATTCCAACGAGCATGTGCGAAATTAAAAGTAACGACACATCACTGCCAATAATCTTCATCATAAAGTGACCTTATTTCTTTTCAGTTTCGTTGCCTTGGACAATCATTCAGATGGTAACAAGATTCATTTATCTTATGTTGTAATTGTTGGTATAGATTCATAAAACCTGTATCAGATACAGGGGATATTGTATTCGTGAGATTTTAATATTTATTTAATTGTTGTCTCGTGGTTTATTGCCATGTTTTTTGCAATGGCACACTTAACTCTTCATTTTAGTTTTAGTTAGAATCGGAGAATCTGGTCAGAAAGTTTAGTTTTAATTAGAATCAGAGAATCTAGTCAGAAAGTTTAGTTTTATCTGTGCTGTATCTAAACTAAAGCAGTATCTTTTGAAAACCAGGTTGGATTGTTTCTTATCTGAAAGCTTCACATAAGGTTCCAGAAATATTTGATCTTGTATGAGCAATGAACTAGAGGTAGTGAGGATTTTACTACCTATTGAAAGACGCCTTTTTTATGATTGTGTTTGTACATATGTCATATCATTTTTATTATTATTTAAAACAAATTGAGCTGGGAAAGCTTAGGGTTCAAATGTAACTCCGTGCTATTAACTTTTAAGCACCCATGTTTAACGTGGCTGGAAAAATTTGCACTGGCAGCTGATGAATTTCTGATCATCACAGTTCATTCACTTCCAATATTGCCCATAGCAATTCGATCCAATTTGTGCTTGAATATTGCTGACCAGCCAAGGCCTGAGAGGCCTAAGGAACTCTGATTTATATACTATCATTGATTGTTTCTTTAAATGTGATAATAGTGTGTCCACTACTTCATGTAGTACGTTTGACATCTTAATTTCTGCAAGTATTAATAGCTGAGTTGCCTGGACTGGAGAAACATAAAATGTTTCAAAATGGAAATAAGGTTTACCGAGGGCAACAAGTCTTTGAAGGTAAATCTCTCCGCCGTTCCATGGCTCATCCTACAACCAAAGAAACTTCAGAGGTTGCAGCTAACATTAAATATCATGCTCAGTACTCTCCTCATTTTATGCCTTTAAATTTTGACCCTGAACAGGCATTTTATGCCACCGCCGAGAGTGTCCAGTACTTCCTAATTCAAGTACATCTCTAAACACATTCACAAGTTAGTTTTATTTATTTATTCTGGATTGGAACAGGCAGATATATATTGTTCTGTCAGTGAGAGGCCTTGTTTACATATATTTTAAGTTACTGTGGCCTTTTGTTTTGACATGGTGCGGTATGCTAATTTAATTTGAGTTTCTAAAAATAAACAGCTCTGAAAAAATAGTATCCAGATTAACCTTTACGACATAGTTGTAGGTTTACTACAACCAAAATGACAAGATTATATATTCATAGATGTCATAAGAGCAGTTTGGACTTTGACAGCAACCATATAATTTGAAACAGTGGGATGATCAGATAACTGGTGGTGGGTATTTCTTGCTTTAGTTACTTGGCTACTTCATCTTTCTGCTGCTGCAAATCACCTGTCTTTGATTTTCTTTTCTCCAGACCGAGTCTCATGCGTTCCATGCAACTATTCACTGTTGGAGCCAATTGCATCACCCTCGGACCACTGGCTGTAGCCATTCAATACAGATTGCTTGGCTATCTTCGTTCAATTCTCTATCTGACTCAATGGTTGGATCTTCTTCTCTGTGAGTTTCACCAGCTTCTGCATGTTGTTGTGCAGGTCATAAAACTGTGAAGCAAAACCTACAAATAAGTCCCCCTATTCTTCTCTCATCTCAACCATGGCTCACAAGACTGAAACTGTTCCTGTGATTCCTCTATAAGGCATATTCTTTATCCACACATCCTGCCCTTTCTTCCCTTTTTCTTTGAGCTTTTTAATGAAGCACACTGTCAAGAGCATTGGAATTTTTTGGCTTCTTTTTTGTGCTCAGGTGCAGGGTCATCAATGCGCAGATCAAGCCCCCGTCGTGAATCAACACAGTCGGCGACGACGTCATGAGGTTCTTGAGCCACAAGATCAAAGAGTTTTTCGTGCATGCTCCACCATGCTCGAATGATGACGAAGTCATGCTCACAAAAAATGACAATGCAGGGTTGGGCTGGTAGGAAGGCATCGAGCTCGGGTGATAAGAAGGCGTCAGGCTCGCAAAAGAGGACGATGCAGGGTTGGACTGGTAGGAAGGCATGGGGCTCGGAAGGCTCACGGAACTCAATCTTGCGACCTCTATGCTCTCTGTTGGCTTGAATCCCTGCATAAATAAGGAAACCAGGGATCGTGGCCACAAAGTGGGAGTGGGATGTCATCATCAAAACCTTACCACTTTCCATTTTCTATTCTGCATAGTTATCTCTATACTCTTCGAGTTCATTGTGCAAGGACATTGGGCTCATCGGTGATTCTCCATGTTTTCCCTTTGCAAGGAACTTGTTGACACGTTAGTAGAAGCGAAAGAATCACGTCACTTCTATCTGAAACACTTGTAGATTAATACATTTGAAAGTAAAAATCAGAATGATTTGATATTATCTTAGATTTATTGAAATAAAATCGAAAACCTTTGAATAAAGATGATGGAAACAAAAAATCTTGAGAATGAAAGGCTTCAATACAAACCCTTACGCAAATCCACAAGTGAAGGAAGATGAAACATATAATATATTTAACCTAGCAATATCTTTTCATGAAAAGCTTCAATACAAACCCTTAAGCAAATCCACAAGTAAAGAGAGATGAATTAGATAATCTATTTAAGCTAGCAAGATCTTTTCACATTACGTTGAAATTAAGGAAAATCTGTTTTTCTTGTAGATTGATACGTTTAAACATAAGAACCGGGAAATTCTTTCCTATTTGTCTTCTTCCCATTTGTCCTTCATTTAGAAATCTTATACAACATTACTTCTCATTGCACCAACGAGCCTGCTGGAAAAAAAGATACAGAGAGACATGTTGTACTAAGTGTCAGATAGACGTCTGTAATTTGATGGCTATTGGTGGAAATCACTGTTGTAACACAAAGGGGTTTCATCCCTCGAGTGGAACACATTTTTTATGTAATGTACTGGAGTTTTTATTCACGATGAGGGTTTTCTTGAGTTTAAAATTGTGTTGTGTGTCTCCCTGTTGTGGGCTTAGAAATCTTATGCAACATTACTTCTTATCACACCAACGAGCTTCCTGAAAAAAAAATTGATACAGAGAGATAAGCACACAATGTCAAACAGACATCTGCAATCTGATGGCTATTAGTCAAAATCATTGTCGTGAGATAAAGGGGTTTTATCCCTTGAGTGGAACACATTTTTTATGTAACATACTGGAGTTTTGTTCCCAAAGAAGGTCTTCTAAAGAAATTCAACAATTCTAATTTAATAATCCTATCGGCCTCTCTTTGTACCTTTTGGAACAATTGCTAGTTATATGTGATCCCATTCAATAATTAATGAGATAAATATGCAGAGTTGCAGTTATCTTACAATATGTAACCAAATATTGTGATTAAGGATTCGATGCACATTCAGGTGGAGTTGCAGAAAACCTTCCAGATTTGTCGTCACAGTAGTCGTAAATCATGTAGTTTTTGCGAACCCAATTAAGTTTACTCAGCTGCTGTTGGTTTAGACTTTGAAATTCGGATTGATCCCACCAATTGTTGGAACAGGGCGAAGAAGAGTGAGATGACACGCTGCATGCATCGACTTGAAAGGATTGATAAGAGGCCATAAAGGAGTGTCATTCCAGTCTATTTTAACTCTTCCTCCGTCGGTAGCCCAATCCTCTCCATTCCAAAGGGTGGAGAGGATCCTCATGGGTCGACTATTTGGATATGGGATGCCCACATCTTCATTGTTTTTGAATACCCGGATGGGGATAGAATCAACTGAAAACCTGTTTTCACAATAGGAAATACATATATCTTAAAATAAATCATGAAAATTCTAAATACAGCTTCTAAATGAGGTTCCGTTTCAGTTACTCGAAGCACATATACGATTTGTTGGTGGTTCCAAAGAATTGAATAGTTATGGAAGTCTGCTGTGGGATCAAACCACAGATGAAGTCTTTGTTCTCTATTCCCAACTCCACTTGCAAACACGTTGGTGTGAAGAATGTAAGGATTTCCCGGAAGGTTTCCCAAAAATTCGAAGTCGAGTTCGTCATGAGAAGAAGCTTCGGACGACATCTGAATGCAAAATAATGACATTACTATATTGTTTATTATCGAAACTATGACCGGTCTGGCTGCAATCTTGAAATTTAAAATATGGATCTCAGGAATTGAGTTTGAGTTTAAGTACAGTCAACTGATAATAAATAATTCTGCAAGATTTCGTTCTTGACAGAAAATAGGTGCTTACATAATACGAGGTAACCGTTCCAGCGGAATTCCCTGAGATCAGCTTAATTCTCATGCTCACGCTGCCGAAGAGGTATTCCTTTTTGGACTGAAAACCAGAACCTAGAGAAACAAGAATCGTTATTATAAACATCCATACAATATTAAATGTAGGATCTCCTTAAAAATGAAATACTTTAATTACCTGAGATTTGATCCATAGTGAGCTGCGCCGTTTGGCCATTGTTCAACAACTTAACTGTACCCCATGAGATATCGAAATTGTCATTGATGTTGGAAGCCTCTACCGAGAAGAGGACAAGAAGGAGAAGTTATATTTGCCAACTCTCGTAAATATCTTCGAAATACTAGAAGACTTGCACCGCTTTTCATTGCCGATGGTGGAATTGAGTGACTCAAATATTGCCGCTTTTTTGGCAGCAGAGTTCTGACAGGAGCGAACACCCTACACCATTCATATATGTATCGGTACTCTCCAGCATCTAACATTTTTATGGCGTTTGAAAAAATAAATGATTAGGGAGCAGACAGAATAATATGCAATCAAATGAACGACATCATAGAGCACTGTCTTCATTTCTGGATTACTCGAATTTAAATTTCTATCGTTATCTAGATAATTGTATCTAATTTATCGATCCTTGACATTATTCATTTCCATGTCATAATTTCAGGTGCGTAGGGATTATCTGGTTCTATATAACTTTGACCACTAAACTAAATTATGATAACTTCAACCACCCAATATTCCCATATAATGAGTATCATTGGACAGGTAGTACCATACACAAGAATCTTTTGTGCCTACCAAGAATCTTGAGAAGGTTCATACTAAACTTCCGTGAACGTAATGCATGAGCATGGCAGATCTGTGTCCCCATAGACAACCGTAGCATGTTTAAGAATTCCGAGTATCAAGTGCAAGAGGATAAAATGGTAGCATGTCTCATTCACTAATAAAATGTATCTTTAATAATTGTTTGATGATTTGACATATCCAACAAGTCTTCGATGACTTGTCATATCCATCAACTCTTCGCACGCCCAGTACTTGTATGTTTCCTCTACTTTGGAGTTTCGTTGCAGCGCCATATTTTGCAGTGTCATACAATTTGACTTGTAAAGACGACAATTAATGAAGGAAGAGGGCCGTCATACTAAGTAACAATGATGAGAAAAGTTTCGGTTGGCCAGTACTAGCTAGTATCATGTATGTTTCACCTACTTTCGGGGTTTTGTTTTCGAATATTTCTCAAATATTATGGAGAAAAATAAAGTAAATCTAAAAATATTTTATAATTTATATTTATAAAATTAAAAATGTTTTTTTTTTTAATAAGATAGAAGGTTAGTTTTGTTTTGTTTATTTTTTTGTTTTTTAAACGATGTTTTTATTGTTTGTGAATAAATATTTAATGGGAAAATGAGATATTTTTTATATTTTCTTTAACTTTCAATTAAAATCAAAAATCATATGTGGCTAAAGTTAGATAGCATATAGATGTAGTTTTGGCCAAATCATTGGAAAATAAAAAAAAATATGTTACTTGAAGATAATATGAATAATATTGTTACATCTAAATTTAAGAAGAAATCTTACAGTAATAAAAAATTTAAAAAATAAAATAAAATTATAATGCTACAAGGAACTCATAATCCTAATATAGAAAATGAAAATAATCTTTATGTTTTTGTAGTTTAAAGAAGAAAATCAACATTGCTAAATTAAAACTAAATAATTTTCAAAATGTTATAGATCAAACTCTTGTGTTTGTAACACTAAAAAAATTAAAGATAAAAATCATTTTATCTTAAAATACAGTAAATAAACCGCAATTTCAAAAAAATATTTACTGCAATATCCATCTTCTTTCTAACCTTTTATCTCATCATCATATATATATATATATATTTCACAAGATCGGTTGCTAGCTTATATTCAAAAGAAAAAAGGAGAGAGACGGATCTCCAGTTTTACAGAATGATGTTGGAATATGAAGAACCAACAACAGATGCAGTTGATGTTAGAATAAGCATTACAACTTGCTTCCGTCACTGTGAAAAAACGAAATGTTGTATAAACTCTAACAAATTATAGTAAAATAAAACAGGTTTTGCATTTCATTTTTTATTTTTGCAAATGTGTCGTGTTTACTGCTCACTAAGGTAAAAGTAGCGTCGTTCATCCAGTTCAAATAGACTTTTATTTGATGTGCTTTGACTTATCATCAAAACCTCCTCTGAAGCAGACTCGAATGAATACAAGGTTGCAAGAGGACTAAAATTGGGAGAGAGACAGTCTGTCTGGGGGAGCAGAGATGTTGCGTTCGTAGAGCCATGTCCAATATGCGCTTGAGACCGATAGGCTGGAGATAGGAATAGGTCAACAGGAGTAGGAGAACAATCGATTGAGCATGAAATGTTGGAACCACTGAGAACGCAGAGCTTTGAGGGATTTGAGAGGGTGATCCAGAGAGAGTCAGAATTTGGTGCTGAAGAGGTTAAATCTGTGGTGGCCAATGCCATTGGATAGGAGGCAGAGATTTGATTCTTCGTAGAGAGGCAGGGCAAAGAGCTTCATAAACCACGAACAATGATCTGCTGTGGGGTGGATCTACAAAGAGGATATAGCCTGATCATGGCAAGAAAAAGTAATGGTCAATGCCATTACACCGAAGGTTACCAACAGGGTGTGAGCAGGCTTTATTTGCAAATTTATCTACAATTTTTTTAAGAGATCGAAGGATGTGGTAATAAAGATTATGTTTCATTTGCTGGTCCAGAGAATGGCATCGTTCAATGATTTGCTGCAAACTCAAATTTTGGGCTTTTCTGTTGCTTATCATCAAACCAATGATAATGGCAGAGTCTCCAATTATAATAGCCTTGGATATACCAAGTTTCTGAAGCTGGAGCAAACCTTGAAGGAGGGAAAAAGCTTCAGCCCTGTTGTTTGAAGCATGGCCCAGACCCCATTCATATTCAGTTAACACATCTCCATTATCGTTGCAAATAAGACCTCCAGCCCCAGCCATTCCTGGGTTGGATTTGGAGGCTCCATCAAAAAAAGATAATGAGTATTGTTGTTCCTGAGCCACCGAGCAAATTCTTCATCTTTCATCCTGATTTTCCAACTACATCTGGGGTTGTCTTTGCTATTGGGATCACATCTTTTTTGTTCTATGCTGCTTCTGTCCAAAATATGCCCTATGTAATTCCTTTCTTTGACTGTTAGGTCCAGCACCTTCAGATTCCCATGACATTTTGTGGATAGAGTTTCCAAGTTGAGATTCCAAGCTTTGTTGTAGAGCTTTCTAGCATTAGTTTTTGTGCCTTTGAAGATCATTCTATTTCTTGCTAGCCAGATGTTGCAGAGAAGTGTACAGGGCATGGCATTCCAGACCCTTCGAGCTGTATTGTTTTCTTTTCTTCCCCGCGGATAGCTCTTTTTCCATATGTGCAACACTTCAAATATACTAGTGCCAGGCACCCAGGGGGGATTGTGACTCCGAAAGGCTTCCTTCCGGCAGGCTGAAGCAAATGAGAAATCTATAAATAGATGCTGGATTGTCTCTTCTTCATTTTGGCAGTTTGGACAGCGAGATGGTCCAATTATTCCTCGCTTTCTAAGGTTCTCAGCAGTGAGGACTTTCCCTCTTAAGAGGATCCATAAGAAGAATTTGATTTTTGGGAGAGTTTCTGCCTTCTAAACAAGTCTCCAATGTGCCCAGATTGCCATGGGATACTCGTTGATGCAAATCTGATGATAAGAAGCCTTAATAGTGTAGATAGTGCCTGAAGGATCCCATCAAAATTCATCAGCAAGGTAGCGTTTGGAGGGCGCTATACCATGAAGATAAGTTTTCAGGTTGTTGAGACTGATTTCTGCATCTGCTGGTATATGAGGGAAACTCCAACCTTTCCAGGTATGGGAGTGGGCTTCCCATTGAGAGATCTGGGCCAGAGTTTGAATACCTGCACTGCTAAAAAGAGCTAGAATCTCCTAAATACCAGGCCGTTGGCTTATGGGTTGTTGCCCCATTATTTTGTCTTCTCCAATTCTTATGTAGCTGCCTCCTTTGGGCACTTTGGAAGTGTTTTGGTCAAGAAAAGGTATAGCTTTCTTACACATCCTCCAGATTTTAGAGCATGCTCTGTTGGGGAGCTCATGATCCAAAAGCTGGTGCCTTGGGTGGATGAGGTATTTTTTTCAAGAAAAGTTTTCCACCAAGCATTCCTTCTAGTTATGAGTCTCCAAACCAGCTTGCCAACAAAGGCGAGGTTTAGGAATTTAGATGAGCTGATTCCGAGCCCTCCATTCTCACACGGCTGAGTGACCTGCTTCCAGCTTACCAAGTTGTATTTTTTTTTCATTTCTCCCTCCTTGCTAAAGAAAATGACGAAGGAGAGCATCCATTTTAAAATGGAAGTTAGCGGGGGCTTGTAAAAGTGTAAAGCAGTACAAGGGCAGGGAGGAGAGGCCTTCTTTCAGAAGAATTATGCGCCCTGCAGGGTTAAGCCAAGAAGTGCCCCAATGTTGTATCTTCCTTTTCATTTTGTCAATAATAACTCCCAGGTTGTAGCTTTCAAGTTTCCGGCACTTACAGGCATGCCCAAATAAGTAAATTGCTCCCAATTCAGCTTACAAGGAACCCCAAGAATACGAGCAATCCTATGCAGAACATGTGTCGAAATGTTCCACCCATAGATATAGCTCTTAAGATAATTTATCATACCTCTAGAGTAGCTCATGTATTTGTCTAGGAGGGTTTTAAAACGACGACCTATGATGTTTGAAGCTCACCGCATTAGAAGAGTATCGTCGGCAAACTGAGAGTGATTGATGTTTTTGACTCCATTGTCAAATTTGATCCTCGTGATGAGGCCCATGCGACGATTGTAATCCAGAGCTCTACTAAAAGACTCAGCCATTAATATAAAGAGATAAGGTGAGAGAGGGCAGCCTTGTCTAAGGCCTCGAGAGGGTTGGAAGGAAGGTCCAGGTCTGCCATTTAGAAGAGGGGAAATCCAAGGTCCTGTAATGCAGGCTTTGATAAGGCTAATAAAGGATGTGGCAAATCCCATTTTTTCAAGCACAACAAATAGGAAGGAATGTATGACACGGTCAAAGGCATTGGCTAAGTCTAGCTTTAAGATGAAGCCTTTCTCATTCAAGGTTTGACTCGAGTGAATGGCCTCTTGGACAAGAAGGATGGAGTCTGAAATTTGCCTATTGGCCAAAAACCCCGTTGATTTTAAGATATGAGAGTGGGGAGGATAGGTTTTAGGCGAGTAGACAAGATTTTTGTCAAAATTTTATATGATGAGTTACACAAGGATATTGGGAAAAAGCGTGAGAAAGTCAAAGGTCGATTTTCTTTAGGGATAAGGGCAAGATGGGTGGCATTAGTGAATCCTCCAATTTTGCATTTACGTTGGACCCATCTTAGCATTTTGACAAGATCTTTTTTTATTATTCCCTAGTATGTTCTATAGAAACAAATAGGAAATCCATCTGGACCTAGGGCTTTATCTGGCTAGAGAGCCCAGATGGCATCATGCATTTCTTCTTCATTGATCTCCTTAGTGAAATCTGCATTAATATCCTCATTGATTCCTTTGGGCATATGCTGTAGAAGGTCTGAATAGTCCTCTGTTTCCTTTGTCTCAGTAAGGAGAGTGTTGTTATAGGCTGAGGCAGTTTTCTTGATAGCTTCTTTGGTTTTTTGAGGGTAGCCTTCCTCATCGTTGATCATGATGACATTATTTCTGACTTTCCGGACAGTTGCTTGCTTATGGAAGAAAGTTGTATTTTTGTCTCCTCCATGAAGCCAAGCTGTCTTGACTTAATTCTCCATTTCTGCTCTTCTTCTCTATTAACCCGGTACAACTGATAATATATATCACTTTCTAATGCTTTATCCTCTTGGGACAACCCATTTTCCTCGATTTTCCTGTGAGTTTCTTTCAATTTATTTTTTAGCTCAGCTTTGACATTTTCTGGTTCTTTGTAATGCTGCTTCACCCATTCCTTTAGGGCATGTTTTGTATTCTTCAGCTTGCATTCCCAAATGAATCCCAGTGATCCTTCTATATGATGATGCCAGGCTGTTTGGACAATCTGATCCACATAGGATTGCTACGCCAAAGAGAATTGTATTTGAAAGGAAACGACCCCAAAGGACAATGTGTTTCAAGAACAATGCTAATGGGGTAGTGATCTGAGGCTGAATAAGGAAGAATATCAGCATGAGCAGTGGAAAACTCAGAGAGGAGAGAAGTATTTACCAAAATTCTGTCAAGGGGCTCCAGAATGGTATCTCTGCCCAGCCTGCGGTTGCTCCAAGCGTACCTCTGACTTTTTGGGATGATATCTACTAAATCGCAGTCTTGCATGATGTTTTCCATCTTTGCTCTATAAGGATCATGTGTAAAAAAGCCTCCTCTTTTTTCATTGGAGTGTAATATAAGATTTAGGTCTCCCCAAAAGATGATATTTCTATTGTCTTCAGTTTGGATGTCTTCTTGTAGTGTGGCCCAGCACTGATCTTTATCTCTGAAATGGTTCAGAGCATAAATGTTATAAATGACTATTTGCTTATCCTCTGCTTTTTTTTCTAGTGTGACTTTGATCCAATATGGATTGATAGTTTTGGATGTGCATTTCCAAGCATTTTTGTTCCACATTGTGGTGATACCGCTAGAAGCTCCTCTTGCTTCACATATTTGTCCCTCATAATGCCTGAGGTGTTCTATAATTCTTGTCATCTCTTGCAATCTTTGCTTTGTTTCTTGAATCATTACAATTCCTGGCTTCTCATGAGCTGTGAGATCTTTCAGGGCAGCAATTTTTGAGGGGTGCCCTAGTCCCCTACAGTTCCATGATATGACATTCATCATTGAGTATTTGGGTTTCGGAGGGATGCTCGTCCCCCTTGCTCCTTATGTGTTGTTTCATTGCTATTTTTCCCCAATATATAAGTTTCTATGGGATTTTGAGTTCCCATGGCGATGTCTTTTTGAGCTTTTTCGTTCCTTTGTTGTTTACTTGATTTCCTACCAGGTCCTTTCTTTTTAGATTCTTGATTGATTCCATGGTCTTTCGAGGAGCTTCTAGTAGCTTCAGGGGGGGGGGGGGCGAGGGAATGGGAGGGGGAGGATTGAGAAAGAGAAAAAAGGATGGGGGGGTCATTTTCAAGGGGGTCAGGGGATCATTATCAGGGAGAGAGAGGGCGCCAAAGGGATTTGAAGAGATCAGGGGAGAACTAGTGGATGGCCCCGAGGTGGGGAAGATGGGTGGACCAAGAGGAGAGGAGGGAGAAGGGACAGCTGAGGAGGAGGCTTTGGGCGGAGATGAAGGGGGATTAGGCTTCGGAGGGGCAATTTTAGGAGGAGCCTCTTCAAAGTTTGCTTTCAAGCCAGAGGAAGTCTTCTTTTTCTTTACAATTTCCCATTGTTCTTCTGATAGCGCAGGTTCAACATTAACAATTTTAGAATAGCGATTGGAAAAATGGTCGTATTCGTGACATACCTTGCATTTGAAATGAATTTGTTCGTAGTTCAGTTGCTGAATATGCATCCAATCGTCCACTTTTAGTTTGATTGCTTCTGGAAGACCCTTGCCGAGATCAACTTCAACGCATATCCACGCACATGCTTGCATATTATCCTTGGGCTCACACCAATCAATGTATTTTCCAACAGCATAGTCGATGACTTGAACCGAGTCATCTCCCCAACAGTGGAGCAGGAGATGTGGAAGACGAACCCAGACCAAAACAACATTAGGGACATCCAGCTCAGGATCGAAATCTGGAGTCCATTTGTTCAGGTACAGACCACGAGAGTCCATGAAGTATGACACATTTATGAAGATTAGGTCCTTGTCTGCTCTAGATTCAAAGTGGAAAGTGTAATAACCTTTTCCACAGAAACGAATGGAGATTTTACCATTAACTTTGTCTGCCCTGTTTCTTTCGATCCATCATTGAACAATTTTCGGGGAAGGCCATAGGCCGGTGAACTGACCGATGAGCCATCACTCAACTAAAGGGAGAGAAGCCATTAGTGGTATCGTAGGAGGAAGGTCAACCTCTTGCAACCCATCCAGTTTCTTGACAAACTTGGACAGCGCAAGACGAGTTCTCTAAGGCTGAACAGATTTGACTAAAGCGGAAAACGCATCTGCAGCGCACTAGAAACATGCATCTGCATCAGGCTGATCAATAGGGCCCTCCGTGGCAGGGTTCGGAGAGGCCATGGAAGGCCAGAGGCTAGAGGCCTCACGCTGCAAAGAAAAGACCAGCAGTCGGCTGCTAGGCCAGGGAAATGCGCAGGGAGGCGCGCACTCAGCTAGCGAATATAACAAAAATATGATATCTCATCAAAAAAATATTAACAAAGAAATACTTTTGTTTTTTATTTTTTAAAATTAACTAGAATTTTATATTTATAGAAAAGCTACACGTAAAACACAATAGTTACATCAAAAGGGAAAGATTATCACCATAACAATGATGTCTCATTCACTAGGAAAATATATCTTTAATAATGCTCACAGAAATACTTTTGTTTTTATTTTTTAAAAATAACTAGAATTTTGTATTAATGGAAAATATACCTATACAACACAATAGTTACACCTATACAACACAATAGTTACATCAAAAGGGAAAGATTCTTAGTGTAACAATGATGTCTCATTCACTAATAAAATATATCTTTAATAATGCTTTGGTGATCCATCATATCCAACACTTCTTAGCTTGTCCAATACTTGTGTGTTTCAATAACTTTTGAGGGTTTCTATGAAACGCCATGCTTTGCAGTGTCATACGGATTGAATAACGATGGACGAGAGTTCTAAAAAGTTTTCTCTTGCCGAGTGATTGTATGTTTCATCTGCTCTTCAGTTTTGATGCAACGCCATACTCTGCAGTGTCATACGATTGCATTATAAGTTAACAATGAGGGAAGAGTGTCAGTTTTGATGCAGCGCCATACTTTCAGTGTCATACGATTGAGTTATAAGTTAACAGTGATGGAAGAGTGTAGCACCCATTGATGCTCTAACATTTATTTTTACAAATTTTTACTTATTTAGTGTCAATTTATTTTCATATTAATCTAGAATGTAAAATTATTAGGCTGTAAAGTCAGAATATGTGTTGTTAATGATTAATTTAAAGAATTTGTTCAATTTTTAAAAGAACTAAAGAATCTGTTAATTCCGGAAAGAGTTATAAGCAGTGTTTCCATATTTTTTTGAAAAGGAGAAAGCACAAAACCGTGGGGGGTTGGAAAAAATCTATTAGGGAAAGAATATTGTAGTGAATGGTGTCATTCTAGAGTTGGACAACATAGCGAGTGGGAATAAGACCTTGGGCAACAACCGAGAGGGGGAACTCAGGACGTAATTGCTAGTCCATGGTTGGGTGGTAATACTTTGCAAGAAAAGATAAACACACACATGGATGATAAGTAAAGCATGAAATAGATGAATAGAAATCCCATATTTATTAAGTATTAGTAGGTGAGCGATTCTCTGCTCTACTTTATGAATTGAACATATTAATATGTTAAATAAATGAATAGTATGAATAGGCATATTGTCATCATTTATAATCTCAATATAGTAAATTAGTTACCAATATTAGTGCTTCAAAGGAAAATAAAGTGACGGAATTAGTTTCATCTACTGGAACGAAATACTGTAATCATTCCAAGCTTTAAGTAAAAGATTCATTTTTGTGGAAGATTAGTTAATTTGTATTATTCTGTAATATCATTTAAGGCAATGTAAATTCTATTAGATTGTGGATACATTTCAACTGAAAATTGTATCGAATAAAACTTGAATCTTGACAAATGTTTATACAAACCCTCTTAATAAAAGAATGCACATTAGAAGGATAACTGGAGAGTTCATCTATGATAGATAATTTAATGAGATCTACTTCTTAGCTATTACAGTATCTAACTGAAATAATCAGTCTCAATAAAAGTCATTAACCTTAATCTATAACCATAAAACAAAGAAAAGGACCAATTGTTTTAAGTATCATGCATCTGTATAGTTATAAGTTGAATAATTACTTAAGTAGCCAACCCCATTGCGAGAAAGCACCTGATGGTGAACCATTTGGAAAAAGAACAAAGAAAACATTTGAATGTGCAAATACAGTTCGATATTCAAGTCTTGGATGCAAACTGCATGCATAAATTATGAGAACAAATCATCAATATAATTGTTGGACGAAAGTCTGGGCACAACCGTCCCCCATTCCCTTATTCTATAATAACATTAAAGCCCTTACATCTTCTACACAGCCCTGAAGCTTCGGTTGTGCAAGCCGCTCAATAAGTTAAGAAACGTAAGCCTAACTTTCCTCCAGCTAAGACTGGAGTTGCCACCAAGGATTCGCTAGAGAATAAAAAAGGAACCAACATGATATCGAAGATTGAACTAAGTTAGAATGTAGTGCCACACCGAGAAACAGTCACTGGAAGGTATGAAAAACCTCGCAATGGAATATACCTGCAAACAATCAGAGCGTTAGAATAAGTCTGAGAAGAAATGTAAGGATTATCACAGAGAAAGACAAATTCTAAGATGCGGGCTTACCTGAAGGCATAGTGGTCGAACAGCCATGACAAGATGCACCTGCAAATCACATTTTAACATATCAATTCATCGAATAACCAAAGAACCTTGTATGCATTCAAGTGCGGGTCTGTCTACCTTACCTCAGGATGAAGGGTGGAGGCCTCGATGCATTAATCCTGAACGATGAAACTGCCATTAATAGTCCCACCTGTGCAGGAGCCGAACCGAGGGTTTCTTCAAAGCATATCCAGTAGAACATATATAGAAGAAATAGCAGCTCAAAGTATTAAGGTCGAAAACAAGTTTACGTTTACCTGTAGGCTAATGGAAGCCTTTTTTTCCATTTTCGCTATCTTGTTACTTGTTGTTGCAGAGCCATAGCTCTACATCTTGGTGTAAACCAAATGAACTCTATCTCACAGGAATTGCAATAACGTACCACTTTCGAAACCCAATTTCCATGATCGTGGATCTTCTCGGATCCTACAATGGAGGGTTTGCCAGGTGCCGAGGTTCGAGGTCAGCCTGAACATTTTCTTAAATGCAGGACTGTAAAGTCAGTATGATGCCGAACAAAGATGACAGGCAAAGGCCTCGGGGCTCTCCCGCCTTAATGGAGAGTGCCACCCAATGCATGCCAGCGTGGGAGATATCAAGCGAATTATA
The DNA here is from genome assembly GCA_000404065.3 of Pinus taeda. NCBI lineage: Eukaryota > Viridiplantae > Streptophyta > Pinopsida > Pinales > Pinaceae > Pinus > Pinus taeda. Next base: position 20,096 of record APFE030099396.1, on the reverse strand, counting down.
CGAATGTACATTATGGATGCTATGTACCGCAACCTTAATCAATGGTCCAATTAAATGAAATTCAATTAAACAATGAATATACCATAACAATCATAAGGTTTGCATTTCGCAATGGAGTTAGGATTAATGCATATAGTCCTTGGGTCATCAATCCAAGTATGGTTATTTTTATTAAATAAAAAA